>OVAN01015012.1:0-11617 GCA_900406275.1 Anastatica hierochuntica
TGTGTGGACCCAGGACTTTCTTTCACTTCTCCGGGGGCGATTTCACTCCCATAACTCATCCACACGCATAGCATCACATCCTATTACACTAGTTCAATTTCCTAGACCTCTAGTTCAAGCATCAGACACACTGACTCGACTCTCAAACAGGACAACAATCAAGACGCGTTAACCCTATGCTAGCAATGAAAACATCCTAAGGCAGTTCTACGAGGGATTAGCTACGAGAATAGCGCCTCACCTCACCTCGGCTTGGCTGGCTGATGATCCTTCTTATGGCCTTTACCCCACGTGGATCCTTTGTCATCCTTCTTTTCCTTTGCTGATCCTCCTTCTAAGAACGGAAACGAGAAAAGATAGCGGTCTCGGGAACGTCTCGGGTCGTCCGTGACTTCCCGGAGATGAGGGCTCAGAGCTCCACAGATTCGCTGCAGTGACTAGAAAAGCGTCGGAACTCGCCCGGACCTTCCGGAAACTGCCTGGTACATCGCCGAAAGAATTCGGAAAGTTCACCGGAAAACTCCCGAGAACTCGCCGGAAACTCACCGGAAGTTCGCCGGAAACTTGTCGAGGCTCGCCGGAGGCGGTGGCTCGAAAACCGATGGGGACTAACCAAAAAGTCGATCCCCTATGCGGAGCTTTTGCTCTGACTTGAAGGAATGAGAAGGGGGAGTCTCTAAATATAGGGGGAGGATGGGAAGGGATTGGATGAAGATTTCCGATGTGGGACAAAGTTAAGAAACTTTAGAAAAAATGGGCTTTGAAAAATAAAAGGAAAATTTCGCAACCTACTAGATTCGAACCCGGGTTGTTGGCTTCTTTCTGGAGACTCTAACCACTAAGCCGCAATAACTTTCTAGAAGATTAATACAAATCTAAGATTAAAAGGGACGCTGGGTCGGGGATGTTACAGATTCACTTACTTGTTTGCTTGTGAGTTTCAACATCAGGTCCGAAGAGTTCAATATGATGCAAGTACCACCGAATACAGGGATGTTGAACCTAGACTTGAAAAATGGATGTCTCAAAATAGAGTATGGTGACAAAGTAGTTGTTTTCGACTTCTCCTCTCTCAAAATTGGTACGATTGGTCTGTTGATTGCGGAAGATTGGTGTAAGAAAGAATGGTCGTTGAAGACACTAGTTTTTCAGCCTTCACAGATGCATTTCATTGTTGACAATAATTTAAAACCAAAAGATACAATAATTTGAAGGTGACGTTTCCATTTTAATTTTTTACGATCTTGAAACCCATGATTTGAAAAATGTCGATATCAAAGAGATTCCAAATCGGTGGTTTAATAAGCATCCAACTACCAAATATTTTGACGTTGTGTTTATGGATCTCAGTGAGAACATCAAGTACTTGGAAACTTGATACTTGCAAGGTTAGCTCGTTTAATTTCGTCGTGTGTTTACCTAAGACTCTTGTTTGTTTTTATTTTATCATTTATTACTTGGACATCTCAACAATTTCAATATTGAATAAAATATTTAAATAGTTACAAATACAAAAAGATACACAAATCTTATTTACAGAAAATAAACAGGCAAAATTGCATATACACAAAGATACATAAACATTATTTACAAAAAATAAGCATGCACTTGTTTCATAGACATGAATTGTATGTCCACTTTCCATCTTTGTATTAATTAGCTTAACTTTGTACCCCAATTGCTTTTTTGTTTACTAGGGATTACTCCCTGCACGTGGTATATATTGAAATTTTTTTTGTCAACAATAATTTTATTTATCTATATGAGCCAAAGTACATATTAAGTTTTTGTACATAGGACCTTTACAACTTTTCTACAACATTAAGTTCTACTCTTGTCCTATGTATCCTTTCTTTATGAATATAAATATAGAGTCTATATCAACTTTAACTCTACATTCGCTTAACTTTTCAGCCATTTAATTCTATAGACATCTCCTCTTCTTCTTGCTTCTTTAGTAATGTTATCTACCTCAGTATTTTGGATTCTTCTTATGTATTGAAAATGGAAATCTAGTCTGTTCTTTGATATAAGCTTTATCTCTTCCAATGTTGACATTATGCCGCATATACCTTCAATTTCCCGCCTTGCTGAGGTTCTCCATCTATGCAAGTTAGTATACAACATCATGTTATCACCTTGGAAAATGATCCTCTGATGTTCCAATATGTTCGCTTGCAAAATGGCTTCCTTCAAAGCAATTTCTTCAACTTCAAGTATAATGGATGTGGGGTTTATCTCTGCAGAACCTTGCACTATTGGCTCACCATTTGTATCCTTCTCTTCCTTAGATATCCATGATGCATCCACACTGAATTTCATGTATGAATGATCCGAATGAATATCTATATTGCTAGCCAACTGCTTGCTTGAACAGCTTGTTTGGTTGTTGCTTCATCTCCGTTTAGTTCCTCTTTCTTGTTTGTTGCTCTCCACTTCTCTAAATCACTCAAACACTTGTTAATAACATTTGGCAGTGAAATTCTATTATTTACAAATACAATCTGGTTTCTCATCTTCCATATATGCCAGTCCACTATTGAAGCCAGATTGCATTTTTGTCCTTCATATGTATCTGTTGAGTCTAATACTCTCTTAATATTCTGATGTAGAGTATTAGTTTGAATCTCTTCTTTACTTATAGTTCTCTTTGGAAATAGTTCCTATATTTTACTTGATACTCTACATTGGAAAATAATGTGGTTTACTGTTTCATTCTTTTTTCCACATAGTTGGCAAGTAGGATCTTTCATTAGCTGTCTTCTCCTTAAGCATGTTCCAACTGACAAGCCATTATGTGCTGTTCTCCACCAGGAATGCTTTATCTTTGGGGTGACAGGTAGCTTCCAAATATCTGAATACTTAAGATCTTGCAATTCATTTAGTTCTTGAGGCCCCAATAGCTGATTTTGCCTCAAATGATGACCAAATTTTACAGAGTACTCTCCTTTCTTTGAATAGGCCCACTCTATAGAGTTAGGTTGTCCTCGGCTCCTGGGTCTAATGCATCTTATGTAAGGGATATCCTTTGGGTATACTTTTTCTTCTAGCTTCTCTATGCTCCATTGACCACTTACTGTATCTAAAATTGAGATACATTTACCTCTTCTGAGATTCTAGAACTGAGAGGCTTGGGAGGTCTTGGTGGATTGGTAGGCAACCAATTATCACACCATGTTTTGATACTTTGCCCATTCCCAACTATCCATCTTACCCTGCCTTTATCAAATTTATACCTTGATAAATTCTTTTCCAAGCATGTGAAGTTTTGTTCTTGAGTTTTGCATCTAATATAGAGCACTTAGGGAAATATTTTGATTTAAAAACCTTAGCCATCAGAGTATCTGGATTCTTCAAAATCCTCCAGTGTTGTTTTTCCAAGAGTTCTATGTTAAAGTCTCTGAGGTCTCTGATTCCCAATCCTCCCTTCTTCTCTGGCTTAGTGATCTTACTCCATGCTATCCATGATATTTTATGTTTATCCTTTGATGCTGACCAGAAGAATTTGTGTATTGATTGGAGGATCTGATTAGTTAATCTCTTTGGTAACAAGAAACAGGACATGGCATAACTTGGAATTCCTGTGACAACTGCCTTTATAAGGATTTCCTTCCCTGCTGGTGACAATAAGTTAGTATACCAATTCTATATATCATTTTCTATTCTCTGCTTGATATTACAAAAATTTCATTTGTCTTAGTGCCTATGATTTCAGGAACACCTAGATACTTTCCAAAACCTCCTACTTTGGTTATAGTAGTTATGGTCTTAATCCTTTCATGTGTATCAATTGGAGTTTGCTTACCGAATATGATTGCAGACTTAGAATAATTAATATATTGGCCAGGAAATTGACCATAGATTCGTAATGTTTGTAGGAGGCTATTTATTTCTTGCTCATATGATCTGCAAAAGAGTAACATGTCATCAGCAGACTGCATATGAGTAATAGCTTGTCCTTGTTTTCTTGCCTTCAGACCATGTATAGGTCCCTTTTTCCTATAATTATGTATGAAGTTTGATAATCCTTCAGCAAAAATTAGATACAAATATGGTGAAATCGGGTCTTCTTGTCTAATATCTCTGCTAGGTTCAATGTTTCGTAATGTTTCTCCATTTATGAGAATATAGTATGTAGCAGATTTAACACATAACATTACCCATTTACACCATTCTTCAGCAAAACCTAAAGATCTCATCATGTGCTCTAGATAGTTCCATTCAACTTTATCAAATGCTTTTGCTATATCTAGCTTAAGTGCTACAAACTTTGTTTCCTTTTCCTTGTTACTAAGCTGTGCAAAAGTTCATTCGCAATAAGTGTATTATCCGTTATGTGTCTTCCTGGAATGAATGCATATTGATTTTTTACCAGTCCAATTTCTATTTTCTGTAAATAACAACAATGGCCTATGATCAGAGCCTTCCCATCTTAATAATTTAACACAAGCTTTTGGAAATGCATTTAACCATTCAGCATTTTCCATGACCCTATCTATTTTTGTTTTAACAACATGTTTCCATCGCTTTCCCGACCATGTGTATTTGCCACCATACATCTTAACCTCTTCCACTCCTAATTTTCTTATCAATGTATTAAAAATTGTAAAGGAAGAACTTGATCTGTTCAGACCTCCTTTCTTTTCTTCATTATCAGTTATATCAGTGAAATCCCCAATGTATAATCTTGCTCTTCCCTTATATAATCCTTCCTCTTCTCTTTGGATCATTGTTTGCCATTGTTCTTTCCTGTATTTTTTTTATTAGGGTGACCATAAACATATGTTAGATAGTACATAAAACCATTATCTTCCATTACTACATTTGTATTATACAAGGAGGGTTTAGAGACAAAAGAGAGGCTAACGCCTTCATCCCACATTACCACCATTCCACCACTTAGTCCTTTCGGAGATACTATATAATAGTGGGGATATTCTAGATATTTAACTAATTTTTTCACATACTCCTTACTGTTTTTAGTTTCTACAATAAATATTATATCTGGCTTGTTTTCTCGCCTAGTATTTACCAAAACATTTGTTGTCAGAGAGCCTTTCAGCCCCTGACTATTCCAATGCATGAGCTTCATTTTTCTTGGGGTGGTTTCAGGATCGCCACCCTCCCTTAATTAACTGAAGACTCTTCTGGTATTCCTGATATTATAGGAACCATGTTTTCAGTATCATTTCTGGTAATAATCAAACCTGGTAACATTGGTTTTGGTTCTGCAAAGGTGTCATCTGGTTTCTTCTAGTTTGACACGTTATGCTCTTCTTCCTCCTGATCTCTCTCTTTCCTTTTAGTGCATCCTATAATAGAAGATGAGGCACCAAATTCTTTTATTGTGATCGGTTGCACATCCAAAGGCTCTTGCCTAGATTCAGATATGTCCATTGTTCCTCCATCTGAATCTGCCTTGCTCATATGCTCTCCTAGTGTGTCCTCATCCATAACATCGTCTAGATTCCCTTCATTTTGCTTAGAGTTCTAGAAGCCTACTCCTTGTTTCTGGTTATCTCCAGACACCTCTTCAGATTGCACCCTATTGTTTCCGTCCCAATCTTGTAACAATGGTGGAAGTTGTAGTATTTTAGAAGCTCTTGGACACTTTGATTGATCGTGTGACATATCTCCACAAAGAAAACATAATATCCTCAGCTTCTTAAACTTATATCTAATAAGCACTGGTGGATTCCCATCTTCAAAGTCTATGAACCTGAAAAACTTTAGTTTTGTTTAGATGGAAACCTTAACCTGAACCCATACTTCCCTTGAACCATCTTTTGACGGTTCATGCACTTTGAAATTCCTAACATGACCAAGATCTCCTCCTATTTCTCTAATCATCTTGGCAGTTCTATAATCATTTGGAATGTTCTCAATCTAAATCCAAAAGGTAACTAACTTGAGAAAATCCAGCTTATTCCTCCTTTTCCATCGGTCTAAAACCACTATCCAATCCCTAAAAGTCCATGGACCATGTTCTAAAACTGACCTGAGCTAATGCTCTTCTGAAAAGAAGAATTGTAAATTACCATCATCATTTAAACGACTCGATGCATGCCCTTCTATTAGCCAAGCTTTTAGCAGTGTAGTCCTCATGATATCTGTTTTTAATGATGCAGATTTAACACCTTAGCTACCAGACTAAGTCAATTATCGTGATCTCTTTCTCTGTGAGCTTCCTATGAAAGCTGCAAAGGTGTTAGTTCTGACCCTAGATTGAGATCTTTGAGCGCCCTCCACAACCCACTCGACATCTTCTGCTTCAGTTGGTTGAAAAGAACTTGAAATTTCAGTAAGAAGAAAGAAATTTTGGCCGCAAATTACGGATTTTGATCGCAAAAACCATCGAAATTTTACCCTATAGAAGAGAGAAGAAGACTCTCGATATATATTGAATTATTTTAAAAAGTATTTTAGTTTCTCGGAAAGTATATTAGTTTATTGTATAATAAATTTACATTTTTTACTTTTTATTTTATTTTGCTGCTATCTTTTATTTATGTGATTGTTAAACATAGTATATAATGTAAAGTGTGTATGATGTTATATTAATTGATTTTTATTTGTGTAGTTTCAGTTTTTTCAGTTTTATATATGTAATATTTGCCTTACGTTTTTTAAAACAATAGAGATAAATTTAAATAAGGTGAATTTGCTTATAAAACCATTCAAAAACTATATTTAACTTTTTTTGTCCAGGAAAAAATATTGGAAGAATTTTACAAATTAAACCTCATTTTTGAATTCTGAAAAAGAAAGGAAAGATTTGGGGGGTAATATAGTAAAATGTTTTCTGGGGAAAAAATGGGAGAGTTAGATAGTTAGATTTTTTTAACACTTGATTTATTTATTAGATCGTAAAAGAGAAATACAAGGTTTCGATAATGTATGATGGTGGAGTTACAAATGTCATAAAAGAAACTTGTGAGCATAATACATTTTTTCCTAAGTTATCCGCCGTTGCATTCCGTTCTCTATTCACATATTCAATCGAGCATTCCGGTAGCTTTGTTATCCACACTCTTATATCTCGAAGGATATTTACTATTTCGACATTCGCCTTGACCCCATTAATGAGTTGTATCAGCTCCAGACAATCACTTTCAAACAAAATATTTTGCCACCCATAAGCCCACATGTTTTGGATCACATGGAAAAATCTCATGGCTTCCGCTTGTAGAGGAGATGAAACCCTATGTAAAGTGACTTGACGAGCACGAATAAACATCCTATTATGATCTCTAAGAATCTAACCAATTCCAGCATGTTCTTCGCCATTCCGATAAGCACTATCAAAATTACATTTGATCCAACCGGGTGGGGGAGGTTTCCAGTGTGAAGACTTTAGAGGTGGTATAGCTGACTCTTGTCGATGTTCATCCATTATCCTAATCCACTCCACTGCTGAGTTTTGAGCCCGAATCGCGTCAACTAAAGGATCAACTACCATTCTGTTAAAGGTGAGTTCATTTCGAGATTTTCAAATGATCCATAAAGTCCACAACGGGACATAGCGAATATCCACTGGGAGATTCTTATCCTCTCCAAATTGTAATATACAGTTAATATTATCTTCCAAGTTGACCATCAGTAGATACATATGGGGAATTTGCGAACATCTCCATACGCTTGCGCATATTGGCATTGGAAGAGTACATGTTTAATTGTTTCAGATCCTTGACCACATCGCTGACATGTAGGATCAATGTCAGTGTTTCGGGATGTAAGACGCTCCAATGTTAGTAGTGCTTTGGATAGAATTTTCCAAACAAAGTGTTGCAATTTCTGAGTAATTTTCATCTTCCATACACGACGTTTTAAGGCAAGAGATCCGTCATGTGCTACAATCGGTTCGGAGATTGGATCCTCGTGGGTTGCAAACCAATAGCTCAAACGAACATTGTATACTCCATCTTTCGAATATGGCCACTCATATGTGTCTCCTATATCCTTTTTAGAGAGGTAGATTTAAGAAGCCAATTTTGCATCATGAGTAGTTAGATGTTGGTGGACAAGATTAGAGTCCAATTACCGTCTATGCGTGTTCCACAAGTCAGCAACCCTACGTAGGTTACTAACCCTAGTATGTTGGGACGGCCGTGGGGATAGTGTTGGTAGCCAGGGGTCGTGCTAGATGTCAGTTTGCTTACCATCTCCAAGTCGAATATGAAGGCCTTTTTTAATAAGCCCTTTCCCGCCTGAACCGATCGCCAACCATACGATGAGTTTTTAGTATTATCAGATCGTAAGAAGGATGAGTTTGAGAAATATCGTACTTTGTAGACCCCAGCTAGAAGAGAGTTTGGTTTCATAAGCACTCTCCATGCTTGCTTTGCAAGAAGGGCTCTGTTAAATTATTGTAGATCCCTAAATCCCAAGCCTCCTTCCCATTTAGAGATCGACAACCGTCTCCATGCGACCCATAGAATCTCCCGTTGACCATTCCCATTCCTCCACCAGAATTATGTTAACAGTTTGGTAATATCATCACAAATCTTTTTCGGTAGTAGGAAGCAGTTCATCGAATACACAGACATTGCTTGAACCACCGCCTTAATCAAAGTCTTTTTCCCTGCTTGAGATAGAAATTTTGAGTGCCAACTTCCAAGGCGCTGCTTAACCCGTTGAACTATATATTGAAACGGTTCCGTTTTGTTCCTATTAAACTGCTCTAGAAGCCCCAAATACTTCCCACCTCCGCCAACTCGTGAAATTCTCAACTCTCGTTAAATAGTTCTTCTTCTCGCTTCACTTATCCTCATGCCAAATATTATAGATGATTTGTTTAAATTGATCTTTTGCCCATATATATATCCACATACCTTTTAAGTATTTGAGCGAGAGCCTGACAATCCTCTTTAGTTGCTCGACAGAAGAACAGAGAGTCATCTGTAAACAGTAGATGAGACACCGTGGGAGCATACTTAGAGATCTTAATACCAGAAAATTGCTTGTTGATTTCGGCCTTGTTAATCATTTGTGACATTGTCTCCGCGCATAGCAAAAAGAGATATGGCGATAGTGGATCACTCTGACGTAGCCCACGCGTTGGTTTAACTTCACCGTACACCCCAACATTTAATAGAACCGAGAATGAAACCGTCGTCACACAATTCATCACCTACTTAACCCAAGTCTCATTGAAGCCCATGACACGCATAGCTTTTTCCAAAAAGCGTCATTCAACCCGATCATATGCTTTGCTTATATCAGTTTTGATGGCTATATAGTTTTCAGCACAATCCTTCTTAGAATTGATAACATGTAGGAGCTCCCAATATATTATCTGATATTATCTGACCATGAACGAAAGTAGCTTTTGAGGCCGATATGATTGAATCCAATGAGTCCTTTAGTCGCATAACGAGTATTTTTGAAATGATTTTATAACCAACTGTACAAAGACTTATCGACTGAAAATCACACATTCGCTGAGAATCTTGTATCTTCGGTATTAAAGAGATGTTTGTATGGTTTATTTCAGGTTCCATGACGAAATCGTTGAAGAAAGCTTCCACCATTGATATAACTTCTGGACAAATTTCTCGCCAAAACTGTTGATAAAACAATGCCGAAAATCCATCGAGATCGGGTGCTCTATCAGCTCCAATGAGAAAGACAGCTCTTGTTATTTCTTCCTTCGTAACAGCTGAAGTAAGTTGTGAGTTCATCTCATCCGTGACTATCAATTGAAGTTCACGGAACCTATCATTTAGGTTTGGTGGAGAAGACGATGTATAAATGGATGTGAAGTACTTCACATCAACATTAGCCATCTCCTCATCCTTTTTGTATGTGACCCCCGACTCATCAAGGAGTTGCTTGATATGGTTTCGTCTCTTTCTGGCTTTCATGACTCCATGAAAGAAACGGGTGTTTCTATCACCTTCTTTAAGCCACCGAGTCTGACTTTTATTTCTCCAAAAATGCTCTTCGTTGTAATAAGCTTTGGCTAACTCTCTTCTAAGGGTATGAATCACCGAAGCAGAGCAACGACAATCTCGCAAGGCCTGCTCCAGCTTATATCTATTCGTGGTGATGAGCTCAGTTGTATTTATTTGGTTTCTTCTCTTCCAAGCTGCCATTGATTTACGGCATGATGCAAGCTTAGCCCCATATTCCGGCGTCTCTGACCTTAACTTGAGCCAACGTGTTCTGACCGTATTAACAAAGTCCTCATTCTTGAATAACCTCTTGATTTTAAGTTTTTGTAATCTTTAACATGAACTGAACAAATATATATATATATATATATATATATATATTGTGGAGATTGTCGTTTTAGTCTAAACAAAATGGATCATAGTCCATTAACTCAAGTTTCGCCTAAGTCTCTGGGCCACAAAAGGCGAGGTCCAGTTCGTCAAAGTCCAAAACGAAAACGTCATCGTTTGAGAGAGAAGAGAATTTGTTATAACAGATTCTAACAAACTCTCATCATCATCTTCTTCGAAACAGAGAGAAACAGAGAGAGAGAGGGAGAAAGATACAGAGAGAGAAAGATACAGAGAGACCTTGAAGAGAGTTCATCGGAGAAGTGGTTCACTAGTTTCTTCGGGAAGAGCTTGGTCTAGCTCTTGTGGATGTGCGACAGCCATAGCCTTCCTTGCACGGAGGTCCCAAGTCTTGACCGTCTCTCAAGGTTCGTAGCTTGCTCAATTTCAGTTGATTGAGTCAGTTAGAGATCCATCTATAATCACTAAGATAGATTGGTTAGTCTTTCTCTCGAAAAACACTTGTGACCTCGGTGATTGTTTTGGTATTGATCTAGTGGATGACATGAGAGTTTTGTTCTCTCTCCGGAGAAGTAGATCAGCGAACTCCGGGTAAATAAACTCAAAGTGTTCATTACATGCTTTCTGGATCTTAGGAAAATCAAACGCAAACGAGTATAAATCGGATCAAAGGTTCAAGAACTAAAGAGCTTAAACTTCTATTGAATCGGGATTAAAACTTCACAAGTGGTATCAGAGCCATCCAGGTTGATCACAGAGGTTATTGTTTGTAGAAACAGTTAGGTCTGTGAGGTGTTATCTTTGGTAAAGAAGTTTCTTGGAGTGTTGTTGAAAAATCCGTAAAGATGTTGGAACTAACTCAAGGTAAATTTGAGATGGAGAAGTTTGATGGGAAGGGAGACTTTGGGATGTGGAAGTACAAGATGCTAATGCAATTGAAAATCCAAGGCCTAGAGTCTGCCTGATAGAGGAAGAGGTTCCCCAAAGTACTAAGGGAAAAGCTATAGAGGAAGATCCAAAAGAAAAGCCTAAGATTACACCAGTTGATCCTCTCAAGAAGGAGAAGGAAAAAAAAAGCAAAGAATCTCATCTGTTCATGTCTAACCAATCTGGTATTAAGAAAGATTATGAAGCAGACTACTGCTCTAGGTGATGTATTCGTATTTTATCGATTTTTATTATTGTTTTATTCGAATAAAATAGTGTTTTAATATGTATTTGGTTATTTTTGGAGTCTTTTGGTGTTCTTTAGTGTTTTTACAGGATTTAGGTTNAGAATCCTGCTGAAGCATCAGAAATTTGTCCATGTTTGAATAACTTTACACCGTTGGATCAAGCTGAATTTTTGACACAAGATAGCCACGTGAGTTAGC
>OVAN01015013.1:0-11617 GCA_900406275.1 Anastatica hierochuntica
CTAGATTATGCTTTAAAATATGCTAGATATTCAAATTGATATTAATAATCAGACAGAACAACCATAACTTAAAATATGAACATAGCTTTGCAAATAAATCAAAAACTATAGAAAAAATGGATGAATCTAAAACCCCTAAAATTTCTTAAAAGAACAGATGAGGCTATTCGATTACAGAGACTTCCATCAAAAATCAAAAGCAACAAAACTAAGTTCTTACCGGATATGAGCAAAGAACAGCGACTGTATAATATCGATCTAACTATCTCACAAGAGAAGAAAGAAGAGTATCAGAGCTCGACGGAGAATATCGCGAAGAGGAGAAGGGTATCGCCGTCGAAGATTGCGGAATATCGATCTCGCCAAAAATTTAGGGTATATTTCTTAAAAGATAAGAAAGGGCATTTTCGACTTTTGTGCAAATAGGAGGTGTATATTTGAGAACCATAAAAAGACAGGTGTAAATGTAAAAATTTTTTTCCTTTTAAGTGTATTTCTGTAAATTAATCATATTCTAATATGTTTGTTAGAATATGTAAATGAGTAATTAGAGTTATTTTAATTTATTAGATACATTTAATAAAAATTTTAAAATATATTCGCTTTAAAAAATCACACATGAAAAGGTTTATGTCTTCCCTTTTAATAAGATAGATATATATTTTATATTTAATTTTTTAAGTACAAAATATGTTTACGTTAGCTTTAGGTTTGTATGAGAAATATCATTACTTTGGAAGGTGTGGACGTGAACTAAAAAAATGCAAATGATAGATTTTATTCTCATGTTCGCCGTTTTCGATTAAAATAAAATTGTTGTTTAAAATGGTTTAAGTTTGGGGTCATTTATAAAAAAAACATAATAAACACAAGAACATTTTAGATGTGAGGGGGTCAAGTGACTCCTACAATATATATAAATCTAGTTTCCAAGCTTATTTTGGTCTGAATAATAACTGCGATTTTAAAAGTGCGGGAAAAGCGAATTTAAACGGTTCAACTGTGGTATGTGCGGAAAGCGAGACAAGTGCAATTAATGCAGAAAAACGGTACAGAACAATGTTTGGTGAAAGAAATTTAGGGTGCAGAATAAATGCGTTGGTTGGTAAAAAATAAAATAATGTAAAAATAAATATATTCATATAACTAATGTAATTAAATGAATATTTTAGATAGGTTTTATATTTTTAAAATATTTTGGATAGGTTTTGATATTAAAATTTTTTTGTCATATTCTGTTACACGAAGTTAGGGTTGGGTGTTCGGTTCTTCGAGTCGGTTCTTCCGGTTCTCAGGTAGTTCGGTTCATACGTTTTGATATCCATTTAGTAACGAAAGAAATTTTGGTTCGATCCAGTTCGATTCTCGTTCGGTTACGATTAGTTCTGAATACTTGAAATCGATATAGTTTTTATATTTCAAATATATTGTGTTATTCGGTCTAACAAATTCGAAATATTTTAAGATATCTAAGTATATTTCGAGTATTTTTGGGTACCCGAAATATTTCGGTAGCGTTGGAGTATTTTAAAATTTTGGTTTTGTTTCGATTCCAAAATTTTCGGTTCGATTTTTCAGATTTGGGTAATATATCCAATCCTACATGAAAGTTTGTTACAAACTTTAAATATTGTGCTTTGTATTAATTTAATATCTATGATTTTTTTTATTATAGATGTACACATCTATATACAAAATCGCACTTGGAAACAAAAAAAAACCCATGATATTTCTAGCGTAATGTGTAGAATTAAGATTTTCTTTACATAATTTGACCGCACTATTACTTTATTAACAATAACAATAACGCCCCGTTATTGGTGCTTTTTTGGTGAATGGTAACATAATTTTGGGGTCCACTAATAAAGTCCCGGTTATTGAGAAAAGGCTGTTCTCATTCACCCAATGTCGTTGTAGTGAGTTGGAGGAAATCTCTATTTTAGATGCTTACGTCTTGTGTTCAAAACTGTAATATGTCCTTTCTCAGCTAAACTAATTGATTATGCCCCAATAAACTCATCTCTCCGCCACATAAACACAACCAAATGAGACATTAGAACCGATGAAAACAAAATGCCCACTACGATTGCTTAGAGGTGATTTCTATATGATTTTGTAATGCTTCTTAATTTTCTTTTCATTTTCACATTAATACTATTAATCATTTGAGACTAATTTAGTAATTTACTAGATGGTGTATTAAGTATTTTAAATTTCTTACAACGGAAGAGTTATTTAGAAGAAGAGCTAAGACCAAAATTTGTACTTGAATAGTTTAATGAAAGATTATTTTGTTACGTCATTTTATGAATTCAAATATAAGTAATATATGTTGTTAACAAAATAATATTCAGTGTGACTGCTTACGAAGAAATTGCTACCTTGAATATATTTATATTGCCAAATTGATTGAAATTGGCAATTTACAGAATCTCTTTACAATTCTGCTGCTCTTGAGAAATATTACTAGTTTTTTTTTTTGTTTTTTATTTGAACATCATTACACGTATTCAATTTTTCAGCAGAAAGCAAAAGCTAAAAACCCTAACAGTCTTCAGTCTTCATAAAACCCCCCAAACCAGAGAAACTAACCAGCTTGGGTTTCAAAAGATCAAAACCAATTGTGTCTCTGGTTCTTCTTGTTCGCTTCTCCTTTTTTATTTTTGTCTTTTAATAATAAATCTCATTTTGGGGTATTTTTAATTTCTTCTTTAATTTGAGTGCTTCTTGAAATGGGTGAGACAAGAAAAGAAGATGCTACAAAACCATCACCGAACCAAATCTCCTCTCCTAAAGATTCGTCACTTGATCACCAAACACCAAACCCATCACTGCAGCATCACCATCACCACCACCACCACCAATCTTTTATCCCTTCTTCAATCTTCATCCCCACCGTCTCTTCTCCCGGAGCTACAGTCATCCCCAAACGACCACGTTTCGGCACTTCCGGTGGTGTCTCTCCTCCTCAATGGATAGCCTTGCCGTCACCGACATCTTCCACCGCCGTGATAGCAGCTTCTTCCACGGAAACAGCCGGGTCAACACCACCATGTCAAGAACAGACGAACAGCGAGAAACAACAACCCGAAACCGAGTCGTTTCAACATAAGTTCAGAAAAGGCAAATACGTAAGCCCCGTGTGGAAACCAAATGAGATGCTATGGCTAGCAAGAGCCTGGAGAGTCCAGTACCAGCAACAAACATCCGGGTCCGGATCCGGGTTAGGCGAGGGAAGAGGAAAAACCCGGGCAGAGAAAGACAGGGACGTGGCTGAGTTCCTAAAACGACACGGTATTAACCGGGACTCGAAAATCGCCGGTACGAAATGGGACAACATGCTTGGTGAGTTTAGGAAAGTGCACGAGTGGGAGAATGGCGGAGACAGAGATACATTTGGTAAGAGTTACTTCAGGCTCTCTCCTTACGAGCGTAAGCAACATCGACTTCCCGCCTCTTTCGACGAAGAAGTCTACAAAGAGTTGTCACTTTTCATGGGTCCACGTATCAGAGCTCCCACTATCAGAACCAGCGGAGCTCCTCCGCCTGTTGATGCGCTTCCTCCTCCTCCGTTAATCACTTCAAGAGACGATTTTGTTGATACTAACCCTATCCCTTCCATCGGTAATAAATTTCACTTTTTTTTAACATTTTTTTAGTATTTATTAGTCTTTGACATTTTCTTTTTAGTAGCCATTGACTTGTCTAAAGTTCATCGTGTTATTTAAGAGTGTCATATAATACCATACTGTCTGTGTATTTGGACTTGTAGACTTTTTGCTATTTCTTTTGGCTGTCTATGTTTGGTACTATTTGTTTATTGGTTTGAATTGAAGGAACTTCTCTATAGATTATGAATTCTTTTATTTATTTTTTTATAAATTTTAATTGTGTAATTTTGTAGGAAGGGGGAAGCGATTAGCATTAACATTAGCCGGAGATGATAATCCTCACTATCCATATTCACACAACATTTCTAGAGGCTTAGGTTTGTTCTCTAATAAATCACTATACAATCCTTCTCATTCTTCTTCTTCATCATCTTCCTCGCTAAAAGATCTTCGCCGTATTGGGAAAATACGGCTTATCTGGGAAGAATCGGTTAATTTGTGGGCTGAGGAAGGAGAGGTTGATTATGGGAGAATTAGGGTTAGTGGGTCCAGTTTCTTGAATGCAGACGAGCTTACATACTTGGACGATTCCATGGTGGCTTGTCCAATGGAATCCTTCGAAGATGGAGCTCTCAAGGGATTTTCTTTGGATAAGTTTATTTCTGGTCAGCATCTTAAAGTATTCGGAAGAAAAAAGTCAACTTCATCATCTGCTTCTTCAACTTTAGGTAATATATACATATACATTCATTTAGTGAGGGAGGCGATAAATATTTTCCATTGTGATTAATCTATAATTTTTAAGTTAAAGTTTATTAATGCACAATTCTAAACTTATAGAGCGTAATATTTGGTAATATACATGGAGGAAAATGAATGCAACTCTCTAGTCATGTACTGGTACTAGTAAATAGAAATTTCTTTTTCTTAATGTGTCTGGAGACTTGTTTGATCAAGAAACAAATAGACAAAATTAGCGAGAAAATTTCTATGTAACCCTCTGATCTATTCTTAAAATGCTTTTCTTTTCCTCATTGATCGAGCAAAGCTTCCACTCTCAGAATTGACCAATTTGTGTCTATTTTTCTAACTTGAAAGTTTGTTAATAGCATCGTTACGTATCTTATATATTGACATGTGAAACTAATGATTTTGCAGCAATATCAACATTGGAGTTCCAAGACCCATCGGAGCATTACTTGAGTAAATTGCGTGTGCCGGCGGGAAATCTTCCCAACTTATTTGAGCTCGCACGGTATATTCGAGAACCACCGCCGGAAAATCTCCGGTTCCCTCTCCGTAGAGACGTCTTCAAAGACTTGCCGCCAGGGAAAGAGCTCTTCTTCTCAACCTCCTTCACCGAGCTACTAGATTGTAGAGCAATCACATATGATATCATTAGCCCCATAATGTCCCGCTTAAACCCTAACAAAGGTTTCGTCATCTCGAGCAAAGACTCAGTGATACCGCTTTGGGATGACTGCGTTAACCGGATGGTTTCAAAGTTTTGTGAAATGGTGGTACTACGTAAACCGGATTCGTCATCCTTGGTTGAAAACGTACAAGATCAGTGGCCTAACGTGATGGGATTTGTAAAAGGATATGGATTATGGAGAGGTGAAGAGACTGATAAATTACGAGAAGGTGCACCTGATCCTTCTTCTCTATTGGTTGAGAAGATTCTTTGGTCTTACAACGATCTTCCATATATTCTTGGATATCACGCAACAGGATTCACCGTAACTTTCAGCGCTTTGAGCCGATCGCAGGACCGAGTGATCTGCACTGATCTTTATTCATTCGATGTCTCATCACCATCAGATCGCTTCAAGGCCTTGGTTCCTTGTTACCGTATCGCTTCTCTTTTACCTTTGCTTGCAGACCGGTGTACTACAAGACACTTATGTTATAGCGACTTCGAGAGATTCGATCATGGAGATTATTTGACGGAAGTAACGCCTCACACAGTGAATAAGTATTACTCAAGCAAGAGAGATTGGAGCGGAGTGAAAGGAATCTACGAATTTCTTGACCAAAGAGTTCCACACACGGAGCATTTAGATAGGACAAACGAGAAGGATCTCTCTCTGAGTTTCAAGCCACGTGGAATTAGAGTCAAACCTCGTAATGTTGAGCAGCTCATCGAGTCGCTGATGTGTGTGACGAGAGCGCTCGTTGCTCTTCACGACCTTTCGTTCATGCATCGTGACATGGGATGGCATAACGTAATGAGAAATGCAACGGCGACGACAACAACATCGGACGTGGAATGGTTCGTTTGCGGGTTTGATGCGGCGGCCGAGGCCCCCCAGCTTAACCCGTACCGCCCAGCGGCCAAAGCGGTAGACAACGAGGAAGAGGAGCGTGGGAAACACGCGCCGGAGATGGAGAAAGGATTGCACGCGGTGAAAGTGGATGTGTGGGGAGTGGGTTATATGATCAAGACGTGTGGATTGAGTAATGTGCCAAAGATGTTGAGAGAACTTCAGGGTAAGTGTCTGGAACCAAACCAAGAGAACCGACCCACCGCAGCCGATTGCTTCCACCATCTTCTCCAGGTTCAATCTGCCGGTCCATCCACGTATTAGTTTATATATATATATATTTATAAACTAGTCTAGTGGTTTTTAAATAATCTTTTTTGTTTTGCTTCAAATATGAATGTTCAAAACTTTTACATACTTGCAGTCAAGTAGAAGGTTTGACCATCAGCCTAGTCAACCTTTTTCTATTTAAGTCATTCTTGCATCCTTGGGGACCGTCATTTGAAAGTATCAATGTTTCGTTTGAATGTCTTCCTTGGAGTTTATTTTTACTTAACATATGGTAAAAAAAGAGAGAAATTGTATACAAAACTAGTTATTGTCTACAAAAAGATATCTAGTTATTGATTGATGAGAAGTGAGAGTATTTGTCGGAAGAGACAGACATCGGGCTTAACAAAACGGCGGCTGTTCTTTCTCTCTCTCAATTCATGTGCGCAACATTTTAACCTTTCACTTCATTTCTTTTCCCCCACAAAATTTCCTTCTCTGGTGTTTATTATCTTTTACTTTTATCCGTTCTTTTATCTGTCAAATCATATAAAAACTTTAATAAATAAAAGGTATTTAGGATTTTGAACAGTTTTTATATTTTTATTATGAATGTAAGACAGAGCATAGCATGTTCAATGCTAAGAACCTTTTGGGGTTTTTAGCCATTTTTTTATTATTTTTTTTTAGAATAAGAACTTTTTTGGAATTTTTAGCAATTTTGGTCTATTATTGCAAGAATTCTAAATGGGGTTCTTAAATAAAATTTTTTTTACTTAAACAAAACGCGAAATATTTTCGAATATTTTTAGATATATTTTCGAGTATTTTCGTGTATTTTTAGGTATATTTTCGGATATTTTGGATTCAGCTCGGGATATGTTAAATAGATCTGAAACGGATCCGAAACTCCAAAAATCGTAAACATATCCGTTTCATATCCAGAAACTGAAAAACAAAAAGAAGCGGATATGAAACGGAGCCGAAACGGAACCGAAACGGATATTTTCGGATATTTTGAGTTCGGATCAAGATATTTTAAACAGTTCCGAAACGAATCCGAAACTCCAAAAATTGTAAACAGATCCGTATCATATCCAAAAACTGAAAAACAAAAAAAAACGGATCTGAAACGGAGCCGAAACGGAACAGAAAAGGATATTTTTGGGTAGTTTAGGTTCGGTTCGGGATATTTTAAATAGATCTGAAACGGATCCAAAACTTCAAAAATCGTAAATGAATATGTAACGAATCCAAAAACTGAAAAACAAAAAAAAACGGATCTAAAACTGATCCGAAACGGATCTGAAAATGAAATTATTCTGACCAAAAAAAAAAGTAAAAATCACATCACCAATCAACACGTGGCTGCTAAGAACCGATTCTTCGGTTGCTTAAATAAGAACCGACTCTTCACTTAAATCCCATTTTTCTTTTATTTTTTAATTATAAAAACTTAAGAAACCCAGAGCTCCGAATGAACATGCTCTTAGATATATGGTATATTTTATCATAAGATAAATATTAATGTTATTATTTGATTTATTTTAATGTAGGATAGATATGGTTTTAATTTTGGGATTTCAAATTGTTACACATGTTTATATAAATACTTTAGCTTTTGGCTTAGACAAGTTAGGTTTTATTGATTTATAAACTTTTTCATGATATCAGAGCAAATAAAATCCTAAATCTAACGTATTTAGTCAACTTCCATCGATTCATCTCTTTTCATCGTAATCGTGTTTTATATTTTTCAAAACAAAACAGAAAATCGTTGTAACCCTTACTTCCTTGCCAAGTCATCATCATACATCTCTTCTCCGTTATTTTCTTTTCTGTTTTAAAAAAATTAGTTTCATTTCTTCATCACCTCGACATCTTTTTTAATCCTTAAACATCTTTTCATTCCCGTCAAAGCATCGACAATTCAACCTTGTTATCATGGTAGAGATCGTTCCCACGAAATCAAAGCGAAGGACGATATCACCTTACATCAAGTGATGTTCCAGAGAAAATTAAATCTCAGCCTCTTTTTAATGAATTTAACGATCAATCAATCTTCGTATGGCCTTGAATTCTCGAAAGAAATTTTGTTTTTTGGATGAGATTCTTCCAAAACCTGACAAAAACTCTTTCGATCTTGAGGATTGGAATGCAAATAATCATCTTCTTGTAGGTTGGATTCGACTAACGATTAAACCTAAGATTAGATCATCCATATACACAAGAGAAAACAAAAAAGAATTATGGGACATCATAGAGAAGCGTTTCTCAATTAAAAGCGAAGCTCGGTTAGAGCAGCTACGCACATCTCTTGTAACCTGCAAACAAGATAGTTTGCTCTAGATAAATACTTCGACAAACTGACAAGACTATGGGACGAAATAGCCAATTGTATGAACTCTAACAAGTGTACTTGCGGAAAGTGCGATTGTGATTTAAACATAGGTGGAGAAAAGGAGTTGGAGATCCTTAATATACATGATTTTCTATATGGACTTGACGATTTCACACATGGGATCGTCTGATCTCAAATCTGCGCCATGACTTCAATTCCTGATCTCGATAATGTGTATCAAACTGTTCTGCAAAATGAGATACTTCAGACGAGTGTGATTAAAGCTGCACCGACGAAGAGTTTTGCTTCACAACTTTCTCTTTTAAATTGATCGCCATTTCAAGGAACCATATCTAAACCTGTTACCATACGTCCGATTAACAAAGACCCGTCATGAAAGTTTATTGTTTGTGGCAAAACATGTCATGAAGCTTCTAAATGCTTCTAGGTGGTGGGTTACCCTGAATGGTGGGAAGGTAAAACTCATACACGGTATGATGTACGTTTCACATGAAGAGGAAGAGGACCTCGTGCCAATAGTTCTCTAAACATTATTGCTAACTCCACATCAATACCCGAAACCATTACACTCATTGTTGCAGATTGTTAAGGTCTTTACGGTGTAACTGACGAACAATAGAAAATTATCAAGAGGGTTAAGGCCAGCAAATCTCAACCTCTGAGTGGTAAATGTACTGATGCTATTTTGATTTTGGATACAAGTGCAACGCATGATATGACGGGAAGAGAAGACTTGTTAGAAAACATCAAAAGCATTAACCCTGTTCCGGTTAAGTTACCAACGACAGGCGCTAATGCAACATCCTCAAAAATCGGGACAATCCGACTTACTAACTGATTGTCTCTTATAAATGTTTATCTAATGGATATCTTTGACACTACTTTCATCTCTTTTGGGCAAGTTGTATTCGAAAATTTTTTGGTAGGACAATTCACTGACAAGATTTTACTCTTACATGACCGCATTACGAGGATAATGATTGGAGCGAGTAAGAGAGAAGGCGAGGAACTGTATCTTTTTATGGAAATGGATGTCATTTTGACTATGAAGGCTAATATTTAGGAGAAATCTCTTCTCTGGCACAATAGACTTGGGCACCCATCATCTCTTATTACCGAAATGGTCCTTGGAATTATAGGTTTATCGCAATCTAGTTGTGATTGTTGATAGCTCAGGTTTTCGTCCGAGATAACACTGCAAGCGCAAAAATAGTACGATGTAGTGGTTTGAGATCGAATCCACAGAGACCAAAGGTAGCACGTAAAATTTCAGATCAAATAGTGGGCTAAAGCAAAAAAGATGTCTTGTAAGAGATGCAATAAATTGAAATTCAGAAAGCAAGCAAGCAAAAACAGAGTTAAAAATCAATCAAAGAAGAATTGGGCATTGGGTATTCTCAGGGAAACGTTTCACTGTTGAATCGAATTATTGACTAGGGAACATGTTTTAAACCGTCTTGAACTCAAACACAATTGTAGAATTGATATACTTCTGTAGTATCAATTTCCTATGTATTAGAAACCTCTAGACCAACTTCTGTTGACTCTCGTATTCTAATCATGCATTCTAAACAAGTTTGATAGGTTCACAATTCACTTAAACATCAACTTCCATTGGCTTAAGATGAATTGCTCAATTAGGATTCTTTCAGGCATTTAAACAAATATTTTCCAGGCGTTAAACAACCTAAGATCAGAAACTAAGTGATCAAGTTAATTTCATGCATTACGAACAATCCTAGATGAAGATCCAATTGATAATATCCTTAATCATACAATTCTATGTCAACAATTCATGAATCTCTATGCGGGAACCCTAAACCCAACAAGCAAACTACTCACTCATGATCAGAGAAACAACACAAATTAAATCAATTAGAGACATCATTATATTAATTAAAAATAAAGAGTAGGGTTCAAAATTCTTCTCAGATTCAGATTACGGAAGATGATTCTTCTCCTTAATTTACAAATCTCTCTCTTGCTCTCAAAAACTCAGAAAATAGCATAATGATACAGGAAACACGATTTTATGTTTTATTTATGAAATCTGGTTCATGATAAGTTCGGTTTGGTTCTTCGAAAATTCGATCCGAGAAACGGGACATGGATCGATCGATCTTGAGACAAGGATCGATCGACCCTTGTCCTACTGACTGGATATTTCAGCTCTTCACGAATACTTCCTTCGATCCTTGAAGTCTGTCCAAAATGCAATCTTTTCGCACATCCAATCTCGATTCCTCTAAAAACATTAAAGAACACAAATCTGCGCCAAAGAGATCTGAATACATACTAAAAACCGTAATTCTCGAGTAAAAACCGTAATAAAAACCACTAAAATACTAACACATCAAATTCCCCATACTTGAATCTTTGTTTGTCCTCAAGTAAAGGAAACAAAGATTAAGCCTACGGGAAAAGAGGTTTGAAAACCAAATGAATCTTATGCTATCAGAATACCTTGCTCTGCACTACTTTCGCTAACCATATAAACTTAAAACAGTTAGAACATTCTCCCCAAGAATCGCTGCATGACCTCCCAAGCCCATCCTTACTCCAAAATCTTAACCTACAAACTCAACATTCATGTTAATAACTCTCTACATTCATTCAAGATAGGCATGAAATTTTTTCACCAAATAACTCATAATCAGGAAATCAGGCTAGATATTCAAAGCTTTTAGTGGTGAGGCTTAGAGTGTTTCAGGTAACAAAAAATGCGTCAGGATACAAAACATTATGCAAAATTGTAGGAGAGAAAGAGTATATTGATATTGATGTCTCCTAACTACCCAAGTACAAACCACTAAGCAAAAAGTAAACCGAATACGTGCAAACTTCAGGGCAAATCCAATCAGCAAAATAATATGCAAACGCTAATTTCCAAACTAGATATCAGGAAATAAAATTGAATTTTCGTTTTTTTTACACAAACAAAAATCTGGTAGAAACTAGCAATACAATGACGTTTTTAAATTTTAAAACACCCATACAACATGAAGAAATGCAACGTATCCATCTAAACCTCTAAAACACTCAAATTGTTCAATCCTACTTAAGCAATTAGAAAGATCATGTCTACCCTATTCTCTCCATTGTTTTTACAC
>OVAN01015014.1:0-11617 GCA_900406275.1 Anastatica hierochuntica
TATTTGTATTGATGATTATAATCAGAATAAATAGTACAAAAGAGGTTTAGTGTAACGAATGACCAATGAAGGAAAATGAGAATATCACTTAAGATCGATACAACAATAATCAAGAAGTAGGTAAAAAGTCTCTAGATTGAAGATGAGTTGAAGAAGCCCTTTGTTCGCCTCCTCTCCCTCTTATATAGCTCTTTTCCTCATTGGAGAACTGTTGTAATTGCTCCGAGATCTCCTCCTTGATTTCCGGAATGTTCAACAACTTATTTGACCGAGTCCATGACCTTTTCCACTCGTCCGAGACCTGCTGCGCCAGCTCCCTGTTCTATGAGACCTGGACCTCTTCAGCTTCGAAGAGCTCTAGAACCCTCCTCTGCCTTAATTTCAGGTTGAGTCAACCTTCGGAAGACTTGTTTTGGGCCTTTTCTTCAGTTGCTCACTTCTCTATGAGGCCTTAATCATATGTTGAACCTTTTTGGCGGGCTCCTCACTAGTGGGTCAGATTCAGGCCCAACATCGGTCACAGCTCCAAATGACTTCAAACCACTTGCATTTGAAAGCTAACTCAAAATAATATCTTCTGACCAAATATCAACTCAATATAATGAAGGAAAAACCTTATCTCAAGGCGATCTATCATATGCTGAGAATCTGTCCAGATTGATAAAATGCAAAACTCAAGCGTTTGAGCTTCTATCTTCTTGATCCGTCAATGCAACTTGCTTGGAAATATGAATGAGATCCAGTTAGCACGTTTCTCTATCTTTTTTAATGATTTGACCTATATAGTTCCTAAAATCACAAATACGAGAAAACTACCTCTAGCGATCAAAAAAGCGTTAAAACGTGTAAATAAATAAGTAAAAATCCAACTAAAAATAGTAAAATAATAGTGTTATCAAGACTTAGCTTCTTACTTGCCCTCAAGCAAAGAAAATCTAAGAACAAAAAAGAGGTTTTACAACGCGGAAAAATACCTTTGTCATATGAAACATTGCTTGGGGTCCTCTCGATTATCTTCCTACAGCAGCACCAACATACATAATTTAACTTTCACGTACTTCCCCTTGCTTAGCAACCATCCCAATTTAAGCCAAAATCACAAAGAAAACGACATCTCGTTGAGGGAATATCGATCTAAGAACAAGTGACTCGTACTCAAACAAGTTCCTAAACACATTAAACCTTCATAAAGAAAAATCCCCTTTCTATTCTTTTGCTTTAGACACTGATTTTTCCCTACTTTTTTAGGGTATCATTTTATTTTTTCTATCAGTCCCTTTGAGAATCGATTTTTCCCTACTTTTTTTTATCCTTTCATGATTTGAGTTCTAGGACAAACCTATTGAATTTATCGATTTATTAATCTGTTTTATTCGATCCATGATAACATGAGATTTCCCGAATGCCCAATGTGTTTTCTCAAATGATATTTTGTTACTGTCACCTGCTATTTTAGTTTATTAAGTCATCATTTTCGTGCCTCACAATTCCCAAAAACAAAACCTCATTAGTTTCGCTTTAGCTTAATTCGATTCTCATAAACTCGTAGTGTGATTCTTGGTCCTTGAGGATTCGATCCCTAAGTATTACTACAACTGTTGTGCACTTGCAGAATTGTGTTATTTCTTGGGTAAATTTTGAGCACATCAGCTATACTTGTCAATTTCCTAACAATCTCCTCATTCTCCATTGTTAAAGTTCCTACAAAAAAAAACTCAAGAGCTAAATGAGTCTCTAGAAAAACCCAAAGAGAACCATAGATATTCATATGCAAATTGTAATAGCAAAGAGACATCTCAATGATATAAGAAATAATTTAAAAGATTTATACAAGAAAAATATTCAAATTTCTCAAAATCCCTAAGCAATTTTCGGATTTTATACACATAGCCAAAAATCATCACCAAAAATTTCAATTTTATGGTCTAATGATGCAAAATAACTAGGGTATTCTAGTTATACACAAAAATGGCTTTAGAACAAGCAAATCTAGCAAAATAATTCTATAACTTTCGGATTTATTAAGTTCCAAAAGTCCAAAATTTTAAAATTTCAAATTTTAGTGGGAACAAGCCAAAAAAACTAGTTCTATTTGTAAATCCATGTACCCAAAAAGCTTTTCTAAAGCAAATCTCTAAAAACAAGCTAAAACAAGCCAAATCTAAGAAATTTATGAAATTCTAAAACTCATAACTTTGAGAAAATAAGAGTTTGAGAGCATACTTTGATACTTGAATGAAGAAAGGAATGAGATTCTTCAAATAAAAATACTCCAAGTTTAGTAAATAAACAAGAATTGAAGGTTTTGAAATTTTTATTCTTAGGGTTCTAAAACTTGTTCAAGAGAAAGAGATGGAGTTTAAAAGTTTTTGATTTAAAACTACTAAAAGGAAAACCCAAAACTTGTTTTCTCCTTCCTTTTTCTCGAAATTGACTTGCAAAAGTGGGGTAATTGGTTTAGTTTTACTAAAAACCGGTTTGGGAGCAATTTTAGAAAAAAATCAAAATGAGTCACTTACCTGTTGGGACCTGTCGGGGGCCATATTTTGGCATGAACCAGTGTTAGAGACTCCACCACCCGGTCGTGGAACTCACTCGGACAAGGCAAAATTTGCTCCAGGGCCGACCAAATGGGGTTTTTTTTGGCAAGACCCAGTCCTGGAGAGTCCGCCAACAAGTTTTGGAGGAGAAATAGAGAAGCTGGTTGTGGCATTAGGGAGATGACACCGATCACGTGTCCTCTGGTGGCACACTCCGGTCTTGGAGCTTCCGCCACCCGATCGTGGCTCCGTCTCGTCGTTTCATATTCTGATCGTTTGTTTTGAATTTCGGTGGGTCAGTGAGTGTTCCAGGAAGTCTTTCATGATACCAAAATATTTTTAAACATTTTTGATGGTGGATTTTTCCAAAAAGATAAGATACAGACGCTTAGAAGTTCTTGAATTCTTGAAACTTCTTTTAATCGTGTTAAGAACTTATTTGGATTGTTGATCATTGCTGTTTGGATCCTTGAGGTTACATGGTGAATTTTCATTTCGCCAACGTGATTCTCATCAAAAATGACACTCTTGACTTAGCCAAGTTCATTGGCTCGCCGGTAAAGACATAATGTTAGCCAAAAATTAAAATTTGAAAAGTCAAAATTCTAACCGGGCTGTTTTGTTCATAATAGTCACTTTGCTCGGACATCTTCGATCTACTAGAAATCTTCATGTCTCTTTTTATTAAGAAATGTGATCCTCATGGAAACTTTTGATTTTGACCGTTCCAAATTCGATTTATCGGGCATATCACCTATCATATAGTGTTAGTTTATAAGAAATGAAGTATGTAGTTTTGTTACCTCTTTAAGCACTATTTTAGACTATCACAGATTCCATAACGAATAGCTTTTGGTGCTTCAATATGATCAATCAACGGCGTTTCTCAAACATTTCTTCTTTGTTCTTTATGATATCAACACTTTGTTCCAAGAAATTTTGATTTGAAGATTTAGTGTGATTGGCGGTCCTTAACATCCTTCTCCACTTTTAAATGAATGTATAAAATGGTCCACGAGATGGCTTGAACGATTTGGATCCGCTTTCTCGGCAAAGTTTAAAAACTGAATTTGAGGCATATTGCTTATGAGACCGGTCGGGGGCCTATTTTTGGCATATGCCGGTGTCAAGTCACTCGTTACCTAGTCAAAACAGCTTTCAGGTTTCTTTGTTGTTGTCTTGAGTCCAAATTTTTTGTGTGTTTTTCTTGTTTTTCTAAAAACCTGAAAATATTAAAACTAAATATTAGGCATCTAAGTAAGTTCTGGAAAATTAAAAATAAAATTAAAAACCATGTGGATTTCCTCCCACAAAGCGCTTGTTTTGAGTCTTTAGCTTGACTCCTTTCACATTTAGGCGTGATCGGTTTCCACTAAAGGAGTTTTGGTTCCTTTAACTTCTTGAGTGTATGGAATTGGTGGTGTGGAGGGTGGTTTTAGATCATCAAGTGTGCCTCTAATTGTTGCATTAATCACAATCATCTTCAGGAATAGCTTAAGAGTGTTCTTGATCTTCTTCTTGGCAATTTCATCGTTCTTCACATCAAGACCGATGGGGATTTGGATCTTGACTTTAGCAAATGATATTGGCAACTTGTAAACCTCCTCTTCTTCTTCATATACGTCCGTGAATGGGTCAGTTTTTGCTTCGATTGCACAAGAATCTCTCTTTGCATATATTATATCCTGTTATGAAGAAATTGGTGTTTTGGTGGATGTAGCTTCTTTCTTTGAGACTTGTTGTATCTTGTGGCTATCTCCAGGGTATATACTAACCTTCTTGTTCTCCAAAGTAGATTCATTTTCTCTGTAGTTGTAGCTCACAACAGGGTAAAAGACTTGCTTGTTCACTCTTGCTAAAGAAATCCTCTTGTTGGGGAAATCGAAGATTTCTCCAACAGTAGCTAAGAATTGGGAGCCAATGATTAGTTGATTTTCCTTCTATCCTTTAGTAAAAAAATTTGGAAGTCAGCAGGGATGAGAAATTCTTCTATCTCAAGCATCACATCGGGAAAAAATCCATATGGTGTGGATGTAGACATATCGGCATACTCGATAGAGATTCGAGATGGTCGAAAGTTTGAGAGCCTTAAGTCTAGAGCCATGGTTAGCGACATCACATTCACATTAGCCCCAATATGACATAAGAAGTCGTCAATCTTCACTTTATTGATTGAGAAAGAAATGATGAACTTCCCTGGACATTCGATCTTCCCTTAAGGAATAGTCTTGAGTCTCTTCTTATAAGCTCTTTTGGATTTGTTTGGTAAACGTTCTAGAGGTGATTTCTATTGAGAATTGAGGTCTTCAAGAGGTGTCTTATCAGTAGACATGACCTTCTTAACTTCCTCTAGGTTGGCGACTTTGCAGAAAGATATCGTCGAGTTTTCCTGTTTCTTGACATCTTCACTTGTTTGAGCAATTTGAACTTCAAGCTTACGAACATGAGTGGTAATGGCTTCATACTTTTTTGTGAGCTCATTGTAGACGTTGTCCAACCTCTCATTAGCTTCCTTGTGGTTTTGTTTCATCTCTTGAGAGATTTGCTTCAGCATTATCTCAAGCTTGCTCTCTTGTTGATTTGATGCATTAGCCTGAGGATAAGTGAATGGTTGCAGCTTGCTCTCTTGTTGATATGATGCATTAGCCTGAGGATAAGTGAATGGTTACTTCACTTGGTACATTCCTTTGTTGAAAGGTTGTTGCTTAGGCTGATAGGAATCTTCTTCTTGGGCGTTTTGAGGTGGATAGTACTGATCTTGATGGTTCTCAACATTAATGTTTTGGTAGGACATATTTGAGTTGTTTGGGTATCCTTGGTTGTATCCCTTGTTTCTGAAATTTCCACCAATGTAGATCACTTCTTCTTCATTCTCCTCTATTCCATCTTCTAAAAACTCCAAATTTGAAGCTCCATTAGCATATCCAATGGACTCAGCAGCATGAACTCCTCGTCTATCTTTTAGAGTTGAGAAATCATCGTCTTTAGCTCTGAAATTTGCGCGGCTTCTGTTGAAGTATTGGTTCCATGCACATTTCTATAATAAATAGAACCAATATTGGCATCACTAGCAACTAGGTTCTTGATTAAAAGCTTGGCTTCAGGCACGGATTTGGTCATGAAGCTCCCATTGCTGGCCGTATCTAGAGAAAGGTTGTACTTATGGTCGATAACATTATAGAAGATGTTCCATAGATTTCCTTCAGAGAAACCATGGTTTAGGAAAACCCTTGTGTACTCCTTGAATCTTTCTAATGCTTCATAAAAGGATTCGGTAGGTCCTTGATGAAAACCTGAGATTTTGCTTTGAATGGAGCTTGATCTCTGCTTACTGTAGAACTGGTTCAGGAATGCACATTCGTATTCGTCCCAAGTAGTGATGGACTGAGGTGGAAGTGACTTCCTCCATCTAATAACTTTTTCATTCATTGAGAATGTAAAAAGCTTGTACTTAAAGTAGTCCGTTGGAACTCCATTTTGTGCGAGTAGTACTGCATATCTCTCAAATTTGTCGATATGATCAAGAGGATGCTCTGTGGGCAGTCCATGGAATTGGTTTTGCTTCACCAAGGCTATAATCTGAGGTTTAATCTTAAAATCATTGCTTTGAGGTTGAGGAGGACGAACTGGATTCTTATCCAAGAAGAATGCATCAGAAGAATCAAAGTCTCCAATAGTTTGTGGATGACGAGGCTGGTTTTTTTTTAGCTCGTCCTTGAGGGGGTTGACTCTAAGGTAAACCTTGGTTAATTAAGGCTTGAAGTAGTTGTGGGAGTTGTTGTTGTCCCACTAAATTCCCGCCTGGAATTTGTTGTTGGTTATCCACTCGAACATGTGCATTTCCTCTTCTGGGTTGGTTTTGCGGAATGGGGGTAGCACAAAGAGGTCCTTGTGGGTTCTCTTGGACTCCTTGAAGTCCAACAGCAGCAGCAAGGTTGGCATGAGGTGGAAGAAGAGAAGCCGAGGCGACGACAAGTCCACTGCCAGCAGCTACGTCTCCTTGTTCAGCGAGAACAACTTGATTGTCCACAAGATGTGGTTGTCCGTGAGGAAGATTCTGGTTTGGATTTTCCATAACAGCCAATCTTCTTCTCTTTGGCTCCTTAAGGTACATTCAGTGATGTCAATGGAAGGATTGGTTGTAGATGGGTCGTCCAAAGAAGATCTCCTTTGCATAAAACCTGAAAAGAAAAACGAAAAAGACGTAAAAACTGAAAATAAAAGTGTTATAGACTAAATTCATTGTAAAAACTCGTAGGTAACAAATAAAGTCCTTGGAAACAGCGCCATAAAGCCTGATGCGGTATCAAGTTTTACCAAAACGTATCTACAGCTGCAAGTGAACAGCGTAGTTGTAGTACTTCAGCTTATCGATCCCACGAGGACTTGGTTTGTACGCTACGAATCTCAGAATTGACTTCAGCTTTAAAAGAAAATAAAAAGATTGTTTTGTGAGTGTAAAAAGAAATGATAGCGACTTAAAGTAAATAAAAGGGTTCAATGGGGAAAAGCATTAGGCATATAGGACATTTGCAGAGAATCATGCATCAAAGAAACCGTAATGTTTAGGGATTAAAATTAAGCAACGTCTAGAACTCGAAAACACTAATTTAGATCCTCTCCACTTTCGAGATTCATAATTTTATGTTTCAATAATCAAGGGACAATGCCTTTCAGACGGTTTTGTAGAAACTAAACATGCAATATATGGATTTAGGTTTTGATAAGTTCATTGAGCCAAGTCGATCTACTTTCGAAGCCTCCTTGCAACTCAGCTTGTCAAAGGTTTAGGTTCAGGTGATATAACAAGCTTTTGGAATGAAAATTTACCTATGAACAGACCACTAGATGTGCGGAAGAGTAATCATGCATAAAAATCAACCGAGACAAATACAATATGAATCCATAATCAAATACTAGCAACTTATGATGACATGATCTCTTTGAGAAGCCTAAAACCTAACAAACAAATTACTCAGACATGGAGCAGGAAACACAACAAGTAAACATGGAAGAAATCATCATAAATAAGATTAAGAGTTCATAAATCTTCTCTATAACAAAGTACGAAATGAATCTCTCCACAGAACACTTAGAAGCAATGAAGAACAATGGAAATATCTCTCAAAGCTTTGGACGGTTTTGTGCTCTCTGTAAAAAACGTGGCTCTCTGTAAAAAACATAGCTCTCTCAATTCTAAAGACTAAAAAAAAGTATTTATAATGCTAGGTCTTCTTAGGTCGTCCTTGGTTAAGTTGGTTTTGACGGAATTGAAATCGGTTAAGCAAACCGAAATATATGATGCAAAATTTGTCTTTGACCACGAAATACCTCCAGGACCGGTCTGGGACAAAAATGAACGCTTGGTCGGTGCTGAGAATCACGTCACATGGTCATAGCACTCTAACTGTTCCACTTGCTTCATTTCTGAGACAAACATACATGTCTTTGCTTAAATGGTTGTAACTTCTCGATCATAACTCCAAATGACTTCAAACCACTTGCATTTGAAAGCTAACTCAAAATGCTATCGTCCAACCAAATTCAGCTCAATCCAATGAAGTCAAGACCTTCTTTCAAGGTGATCTTTCTGATGATGAGAATCTGTCCAGATTGATAAAATGAAAAACTCAAGCGTTTAAGCTTCTCTCTTCTTCATCCGTCAATGAAACTTGCTTGGAAATATGAATGAGATCCAATTAGCATGTTTCTCCATCTTTTTTGATGATTTGGCCTATTTAGTTCCTAAAATCACAAATACGAGAAAACTATCTCTAGCGGTCTAAAAAGCATTAACACCTGCAAATAAAAAAGTAAAAATCCAACTAAAAACAGTAAAATAATAGTGTTATCAAGAGTGAGGAATGATAAGGTTTATAATTGACAAGGATCCACACGAAATCTCAAATGTTGTGGAATAAGAGGTCACATGTTGAGAGTCCGTTCATGAGGAGGAACTAATCACAAAACCAATAGTTCCGCTTTTGTCGACAAATACGAGTTTTAGTGGATGCATGTGCTATGTATATGGGTCATGGAAAGAAATTGATACTCTTTCTGGATTAGGTTGGCATTGTCACCACCACGGAGAGGAAAATCATTGATGGGAGCAAAGAACGTGCGACGAAGTCTTTCACCATTACACACTGAAGTCGAAGCACTCTTCTGGGCTATGCATTTTATGATATCCGAATAGAAGACGTCAACTGCCTTTGTAACAAGTAGCAGTTAGTTAGTGAAGATGGTATTGTCGCCTCACGACTTGCAAACGAACTTATTTAGAGGAAATTAAGAAAAGTAAGAAGAGTTTCAAGTTTTTTCTAGTTTTATTAGTTTTTCGTAATCAAATGGATAAAGCGGATAAGTGTGGTATGTGATACACATCTTTCTCTGCATACTGCTTGTTATGTAAACTTTTTTTTTTTTAAATCATCTGAATTAAATAGAATAAAGCATTGTTTTACAAAGACTAATGACAAAGCATAGAACGATACACAGAGCAGATGAGACAGAGCATAATAAAAGATGAACCCAAAACAGAACATATACATTAAGATAAAAACAGGGGATGACAGACCAGCTTCACACCTCCGAAAACCATATCAGTTCCGTGCACCTACCTTGTGAGGTTTCTCTCTGTCCAGTATTGGAACTAGCCAATGAGGAGGACCCGACACATCATATGATCACCATCTATTTTCCATTATGACACTCCTCGCAAGTAAGAGGGCACTTCGATTGGAATCCTTCTTTGTATTTTCCAGTTTCCAGCTTACAAAAGGAGAAAGAGCTGCCAAAACTTGATCTATGTGTCCCCTAAACGCGACCCAGTTTGACGGTCTAGTAACACCCCCACTAATTCCTTTCAGTCCAATTCAAATATAACTCGCTCGAATCGGTGCCACTTCATACAATCAATAGCCCATAGGAGAATTGTGGGTTTCGCATCGAAAAGATCGTCAAGGAAACTAAAAGCTCTACGACTATGTAAAATCACCATACCATTAGGATCTCGAACAATCCATGAACCTTCAATCATTCTTTTCCTTTTAGACCATGTGCATCTGATGTTACATTTAACCCAACAACACAAAGAAGGAGACCAAGCACACTCACCTTCTGATGAATTTGGAGGAGACCTTGAAGTGAAAGCATTCTCCTCTTGTTGTTGTGCTGTGAACCATTCCAAAGATTCATCCCAAATTTTATTAACAGTCACACGAGATTCATATTGTTTTCCTTCAAAAGACAACTTGTTCCTGTTTTTCCACAAATTCCAGAGAATCCATGGGAAAATTTGCCTTGTTTCTATGTCCACAGTATGTGACTTATAGACTTGAAGAAGGTGATAGACATTCTCATACACTGATGTGTAGCTGAAACCAGCAGCTGGAAGAGGGAACCTTGTCAACGACCATATCTGTCTAGCTCTAGTGCACGTGAACAGAATATGATTCACCGACTCTAGCTCTGAACCACAGATTTGACACCGATCATCGACCATAATACCTCTCGAATTCAAAGTTGACGCCACCTCTAGAGCACCACTAACTGCTTTCCACATAAAGATTTTAATCTTAGGAGCCGTCTGAACTTGCCAAAGACTCTCTTTAATCGGATTCAGAGAAGGCCGAAGGTCTATCTCGTGCATTAGTCCAGGCTTTGATATTCGACAATTCAACCAATAACCGGATTTCACAGAGTATATTCCACTCCGATTATGTAACCAAGACCAGTAATCTCCAGTGGTAGAAATCGGCTTTATCTTAACTATCTTTGATATATCATGTGGGAAGAAATACTCTTGTAGCTTATCACGATCCCAAGTACTTGTTTGAAGATCGAACAGGTCACAAACCTTCATATTTAAATCAATAAGGAGAGGCTTAATCAGGGGCCTTCGCATCATTCCATTGTGTATCCAGGCATCAGTCCAAACACGAGTATCGGCCCCATTACCAATCATACGACGTAGACCATGAGCCAATAGAGACCGTCCATGAAGCAAGCTTCGCCACGCAAAAGAAGGCCTATTACCAACAGAGGCTTGGAAAAATTTTGAATTGTCAAAGTAGCGGCTGCGCAAAACTCGAACAAAAAGAAGATCCGGTTCATTCAGTATATGCCAAGCTTGTTTCGCCAAGAGGGTTTGATTGAGCAATTCAATGTCCCGAAATCCCAACCCACCATCTTTCTTTGGAACACAAATCCTTTCCCACTTAATCCAGTGCAACTTACGTTTATCATTCGACATGCTCCACCAAAATTGCGATATTGCACTAGTTAGATTTTCACAGCAAACTTTCGCTAAACGAAAGACAAACATCGCATACACAGGCATCGACAAGGCTACAAATTTTATTAACACTTCTTTGCCCCCTGAGAAAGCATTCTGCTAAACCAGCTCGTCATTTTTGACTTCATCTTTTCCTGAATATAGCTCAACATCTCAACCTTGGAGCCACTAAAACACTTTGGTAACCCTAAATATGAGCCAGCTCCTCCCTCATTATAAATGTTCAATACAGCCTGGATACATTCTTTGACAGGGAGTTCAATCTTTTTGCCAAAAGTGATTGAGGATTTTGAAGGATTAATAACCTCACCGGGGACTTCCTCGTATCAACCAAGAAGCAACCGTAATGCCGAGCATTCTTCAACATTGGCTTTGCATAGGAAGAGGCTATTGTCGGTGAATAGTAGATGATGAATCGAGGAACCTGATTCGGAGAATTTAATCCCATGAATGACCCCTTTTTGTTCTGCCTTGTTTAAAAGATGAACAAGGCCCTCTGTGCAAAGAACAAAGATAAGTGGCGATAGAAGATCACCTTGACGTAAACTGCGTTCCGGAAGAATAGGACCATGAGATTGTCCATTGATAAGAACCGAGAAATTAACCGATATGCAGATGTGACGCGTTATGCAGATTAGTTTTTCTATCCACTATACATTGTTCTACCCTATCTAGAAAACGTATTAGACCTATGGCNTGGCTTCCGTCCGGCCGGCAACATAAAAGCTTGTATATCATCCATGCAAATCGGGCACGACAATCTTCCATGTGTTGTCCAGCC
>OVAN01015015.1:0-11617 GCA_900406275.1 Anastatica hierochuntica
TGTTAGATATAGTTAGTTCAATTTACGTATACATTCACTGATTTTACAATTTGTTTATAGCTATTTTCATTGTTTTTATTTTCAGCGTGGCCAGACACGCAAGGGAACCATCTATGGCCTTGGAAGTGCTCAATTCAAGGAGACCAACACAGCTGAACCTGTCCGTGTCTCACTGAAGAGGAGTCTCGACCTGGAGATGCGCGTAACTGGCTTGGAGACGCATGCTGATGCGGTCAAGGCTGATCTCACCGCACTCAAAGCTGATTTCAAAACAGAGATGGCTGCAACAAGAGAAACCCTGAAAGAGATTCTGCAAGCTCTCCAGCCTCAAGCTTCAGCTCATGCTTCTGCATCTGCTTCAATTCACTCTCACCCTTCTGTTCAAGTACCAGTTCGACCTCATCTTCAACCTCTCAACAAGACTCAGCAAACCGATTTGGATAGGTGGTGTGCTCAACTTTTATAAGTTTGAAGTTTGAGATTTGAAATGTGAATTTTTTGTTTTTTGTTTACAGGTTATCTGTAGTTGATGATTCAGATGAGTAGCCCTGTGATGTTTTAGAATTATGTTGTAGAATCTGGAACAAAAAGTTGTAATGGTTGTAGAATGATGTCTCTAATATCTGAACTTATTGTAATGTTGACCCAGTAATATTAATATAGTAATATTAATATTGTTGCAATCGAATGTTCCAATTAATAATTTTTTTTTAATTTTGTTCCGCATATAGCCACGAAATGCTTTGTAAATTTCGTGACTAAATTGTCACAATCAGTCACGATAATTACGTAGCTATATAAGTCACGATTACAGAACGAGACAATTCGTGACAAATATATTCACGTTTAATTCGTGACACATTGTGACAAAATAGTCACGTAATAAACGTGCTATTTCGTGATAAACAAGTCACGATCATTTCGTTTCAAAACGTGACACAATTAGCCACGAAATTTCGTGACAAAATCGTGACAAAACGCCTACGAAAAGCCACGATCAACATTTTGTAACGATCATATAGCCACGTTTTTATTTTCGTGACTTTTCGTGGCTAATTCATCATATAGCCACGAAATTTGTCTTATAGCCACGAATTGAAAACGTGGCTATATCCGTGTTTTTTACTAGTGCACGTGGCGGTCCGCGATTGGTCAGAATTAATTTTTTTTTTTAATCTAACAAAAAAAAGTTAAGAACCTCTAGTAGAGGTTCTACAATGGAGATGCTCTAAGTTACTCTTTATTTGTTTGTTCTCAAAATATTTGTATTATATTTGTTGTTATGTAAAATTACCACCGAAATCTTAAATCTAATACTATAACTAATTACGTTGAGTAAAGATTGATGTTTAGAAATGTTACTAAATAGTTTAGTAAGCCTTACTACCAAATTTCATAAGCTCATTCTAAACCAAAATTTTCCAAAGTAGTGGTACTAAAATTTGCTTTTTAGGTCAACAAAACTTATTTGGTAGTATTTTAGGATAATTTTCAGAACAAATCCTGTTAATTTTTGAAATCTACATTAAGCTATTTGAAATCTTGCAATAAAATGGAAATCGAACTTTGGACGGTGCATCAAATTCAGAAAAGAATGATAGATTGTAAAGATTTTAAAATGGATTGTACACAACTTATTGCCATTGTTCAATCGTCTAAAAAGTAGCTGACCTTCTCCAATTTTCTCAACGAGTTCAACACTCTTCGCACTGAGTTCCATCTTGTGAAAAGAGAAACTTGTTTTGTAAACACTTTCCCGCTAGATTGGATGTTTTCGTCTAATTATATAGTTTGGTTGGAAAAAAAAAGTAGAAATCAACCAAGGAGAATACAACAAATTAAGTACTCAATTGCGTAACAAATTACAAACAGTAAATGATGACACGATCCAAGAAACAAAAGTAGAATACAATATTGCTCCGCTATTAAGAAAGTCAAATTGTGGTATTCGAAACGCTAGATCCTAAACTCTCTTAGATTCCTAGATTTCAATTAACTTGAATTATTATAAAAATTTTATCTTAACAAGATTTGCGTTTGAAATTATCAGGAATCATGTTACACAAGATACCTCTCAAGTTTTCCCCACTATCCTTCAGTAACAAATGAGAGTGCACACAACAAACATTGCATGATCAATGCAAACAATCTAATTAAACAGGTCATGCCTAACGCGAAATTCCGGACTTTGCTAAAAGGTAAATTTTACAGATAGTTAGTTTTTTGGCCTCTTGAATTGTTCACAGAAAATTTTAAAGTTAGTCTTCACTTAAGGGCATCTCCATTGGAAATTTTGCTAAAGGTTCTTAAATTTTTTTTTTGGTCAGATTTTTTCTATAAAAATAAAAATAAAATAAATTCTGACCAATCGCGGGCCGCCACGTGGCGTGGGATCCGCATAAACAGCGTAAGAGTTGGCTCTTATTTAGTAGTTTTAAGAGCCAACTCTTACGTGGGGCCCGCGTTTTGGGAACTAAAAACTCTCTAAAAGTTCTCCAATGGAGATGGTCTAAAGTTGTTACAAAGCTACATCGCACCATTATATATCATGGGAGAAGATGAAGAACAAGACTAGTACGAGAAAAGGACAAAACGAAAATGAAGAAAAAGATGAGGAAGAATATACCATGCTGTGTCCAACATTGTATAACCAATGAAAGATACAAGCCACCAAAATCTTTTTAAAAAGAACTGGCAAACGACTTGTTGCAGTAGAAGTTAGGATGCACGATGGGTTAATTCATGCTGCAACAGCGAAAGATTAGACTGTTTAGTAGAATCTCATATACTAAAGAACAACTGGAGCGCTTGAGATTCCGAAAGGCCCCAACGCCCCAGATTAACAAATCATGTGTCAAGTAGAACTTGCGGAATCGGAGGACTATCTAACAAAGACTCTGAATATTTGTCGAGATTTCCTGAAGAAGAATAACAAATGTAGGAAAAGAAAGAAGCAATCACTTCAATAAAATCCAATATGAAGTCATTTGTATCCCTATATAGAACAGCTACAACAAATGCCTATATATGGACTAGAAATTAGACGTTAGCAAATTTTTGATATAGAGCAACAAATGACTAAATATATGAATTTGATCAAACACAAAGATAAGCCATGACGATGTCCTCCATGCATAAAGTAATAACCGTCTCATGTAGCTACAGATTTATGAACAGAGTAGCTAACAAACTTTTACAAAATGGTCTTTACCGGTAACCACATGTTACGAATCATTCATACTTTAAACTAAACCAATGTGACAGATAGACGGTCGCTTTGTTTCCTCCTACTTAGAATTGTAAACATAACTGTAGATTCTCACAAAGATTACGCCTTACCTATCCACCCATGGCCACTGTTGGAATACGTAACGATTTATAAATATATTTACGAATTTAATTCCCAAGAACCGTGCAAATATTTGACTTTGAATATAATCTACGTGTATTGAATATACCTGAAAAATACGCAGCGAAAAAGAATATGGATTTGGATCGAGATTCTAAGCACTCTAAATGTCGTGCCTCTGCCGGTACCCACATGCACACAAACTGGACCGGATCGGGGTGCTAGCGCCGTTGAGATCAAATCTCAAAAATAGACAAACAATTTGTTTATGTATTATTTTTAAGGGTTTTGGTTATGTATCTCTCCCAAACTCAAACGGAGGAGTTAATGTATATATGCTGCAACCGACGTAGCTAGATGGGCTACCAAGCTGTGGATACAGAATCCAACACTTAGAATTTATATGATTTTGTGGATGATGAAGGCTCTTTCGGATGAATCTCGTTAGGATTGAAAGATGAACAATAAGGTTTCTTTATTGACTATTTAAAGGGTTTACAAGTGATTTGATAACGTTGATCGATTAATAGATAATAATGTTACAAAGAATGAACTTTTACAGAGACTAAGAATTGTATTTATTCTTCTATGAATGAGGAATCGAGAGAGCTTCGCTTTCATCCTGTCCCCTTTTTAAAAGAATCTGAGACCTCCTCTCCCCCGTAACCACCTCCGAGATTTTCGCCTTTATCCTCGGAACCTCTTCCCCAAGACGTGGACCGAGTCTTCCTCTATCTTTGACTTTCTTTTCATGGGCTTCGCCGATCCATTTAGTTTAACGGCTCATGGGCCTCTTATCAGGCTGATTTTTGGGCCCAACAATTGCCCCCTGTATCTCAGGGCCAGAGGTATACGAAGGGTCGAGATGCATGGATTAAGAAGATGCCACCAACTTAAAATCTTGTTTCGATTCTCGATATGCAGAAATCTTTTTCCAAAACTCTTAGGGTCGGAGGTATACGAAGGGTCGAGATGCATGGATTAAGTAGATGCCACCAACTTTAAATCTTGTTTCGATTCTCGATATGCAGAAATCTTTTTCCAAAACTCTTTTGTTTGAAATGGACGGTTCAGATTAATCAATGAAGATCCAACGGATCTCATGAAGCGGGAGGTGAACAGTCCCTCCTCGGTTATCGCATGCAATGATGGGATATAATTCTAGCCATTAACTGCTTCCCCCCATCATCTCACGTCTCCACTTTAATCAAGGTAAACCCCTCTATTTCTTCTTCCTTATTTGCTAAAGTCTCTGTAAATCTCTTCTTCGTTCTTTCCTTTAGAAACCCTAGGCAGTTTATTAGTTCACAGTCTTTATAGATTGCTCACATGTTCCTTCTTCCCGATCGACCCCCCCTCTTCCATTAGAACCCTTGATGGCCCCAAAGAAAGGAGATGTTGTGATTCCGAAAGGTGATCGAAAGCACAAGGTGAAAAAAAAGGAGATTGTTGACAAGGCTTTTGCTGTGGCCATCAAAATAGAGATGGCTGCCAAGTCGTTGGTCGCCGGAGGCTCCTGGGAGCCCTCTTTTGGTCCTCATCAGTCTTCTACCCTATCTCATCAAGAGATAGTTAACCTGATGACCGAGGCGGGAGCTCCGAAGAACCTCGCTAAACAGTGTGGTCCAAAGGACACCCCGAAAAATCCTCCTCCAGGCTGGTTTTGCATGCACGAGATCTATATTCTCAAATGCCATCTCAAATTCCCTCTTCCCGATCTTCTGCTTGACCTCTTAGATCACTTTAACCTGGCCTTTCCTCAGCTTTGTCCTTCGGGGATTAGAGTTTTCGTAGGTTCGATTACGAGATCTAAAGAAATAGGAATTAGGATCGGAATTGTTGAGCTTCTAGAACTCTTTATGATGAAAGGGATGCCACTAAGGGAGCCGGAGGATTGTTTATCTGCCGGCTCGCCCTGGCTGGTGTATTTTCCGCTTTTCGATTAACGACGAATTCTGGCGACAAAGATTTTTCTTTGTAAAAATTGACCCCATTACTGTTCCTGTGGGACGTTTGATGCGCTCATCCTGGGCTCAAGTTTTTGGACAGAAACCTTGGATGACTCATAAGTCTCCCTTCTAATTCTTTGTTTTTTACTAACTAACATACTTTTGCTTCGCAGGTTCAACTGAGGCTTCTCAACTTGACCCTAAGAGAGTTTCCGCATAAATTACTCGATTGAGACCAGATCCTGCCTCTTGGTCTGCCTTCCCATCTTCGCGGATCAACCAGACGAGGTTTTCGGAGAGATACAACTTTCAGTTCCCGGATCCAATCTCGGTTAGTCAACTTGAAGGTAAAGAAATGGAATTAACTTTGTTATTTTTTTAAGTATCTGGAGTACTGGCTAACATTCATTGTTCGTTTCCGTAGTCTCAGAAGGTAACAACACGATCGACATCTCCACAGAAGCTAGTACCTCTGAAACCATTTCTAAAATGCCTCTTCAAAGGACCTTCCGAAAAAAGCCAAATAAAACCTAACTTCTAGGAGCTCTAGAACACAGGGAAGTACTAGAGACATAGCCTTAGCTGGTTCTTTCAGACAATATGTTAGGGATGTTCTTGACGACGGGTCTTCTACACTCCATCTGCCTGTCGTGCCCCTCTCAACTGTTAAGGGGGCCCTGCAGCCTGTCGAGCAAAAGACTGAGAGACCGGGGGTTAATGATTTAGAAACCCAAGGTAACGAGATGATTGTCATTGCTGAGGAAATTTCAAGGAAACGTGTTCCTAGCCCTGCCGAGCCTAGGAGAGATCAAAACTTTGAACATTCTTCATACAAAAGAGATCGTTCTGAATCTAACGAGAGAAACTTGAGGTATGCTTCGCCAAGGAGCAGCCAAGGCTCCTGGAGCTTCTCTCACTCGGGACCTGGATCAATTTTAAACGAGGCATGATAGTTGACAACCTTGATGCGTCATATGAAGCAGATTGGATGTGCCTTCCCTGCTGTTGTTAACTTGTCAAATTTTGATGGTTACTTGGACATTGCTTACAAGTTGGGTCAGGTAAGCTCACTTTCTCTACTTTATTTAATTGTTTCCGCTTCTGACTTTTGGTCTCGTGTTCTTAACGCAACTAGATAATTCCGTGAACAAAGCATTCCTAGGTTACGAGAATCATATCAAGAATTTTCCTGACATAAAAGAGCTCCAAGATGTAAAGGAGGCTTTTCAAGAAGCAAAGGACCAGCTGGATCAATCTCGATCATTATCTCAGAAACTCCAAGCTCAAGTGGACGAGCTGAAGTCTCAACTGCAGGTTTCACGTGGTAAAATTAAGGGTCTTAAGCTTGATATCGACGCTAAGGGTAAGCGGATTTCTTCTCTAGAGAGCTCCACGAGAACTGCAGAGGCTCAAGTGGAAGATCTGATGTCTCTGAATAAGGAGATGTCTGAGAACAAGGCTGCTGAGGTTCGTTTGGTCGTTAGGCGAGGCAAGAAGGAAATTGTGGAAGCCTACGAGAAGGTGCTGGTGATGGTGAAGGAAAAGTTTGAAAAGAAGAAAGATGAGACCTCCCTCCAGATTCCTGCCCAAGAGATTCAGGCCAACCTAGAGCTACTGGAGGACTTGATCTCTAAAGAGATTACTAACATTCAGGAAGAGCACGACAGACTGACAGCTCTTTTCCCGGAGGCCAAGGAAAGATATGAGAAGGCCCAGGTTTCGGATTTTACTATCAGTAAGCTCCCTCTTCATCAGGTCTCGGAGACTTCTGATGTCCACCCTGCTTCAGCCTTGGAGGGGACCAATCAGGTCAGGGTAGGTGAGCTTGGATCCAACTTAGGCCTCGTTGACGCAGGGAAGATCCAGGAGCAGTTGTCGAAGGAGGCTAAGGATGATGCAGCCGAAGCCCGAGAGGAGTGACCTCCTTTTCCTTTATGTTTTCAATGTTCTAGACTTAGTGCCTGAGGAGGCCTTTAAACCCTTTTTCCTTTAGTTTTAGTACTCGTAGCCTGAGGAGGCTTTTAAACTCCTTTTGTGAGGCAGTTAGGTGCCTTTCTTAAATGCTAAGTGCTTTTCGGCTTTTCAATTTTTCATTGTTTTGGATATCACGAAGGTCATGACTCACATAAAGGCCTTATTTTGAACTTCAGAATGTCTAAAGAATGGATCTCCGAGCCTTATAGACCAATTTGGGACCAAATTCCCTCGATCATACGATGCCCACAAGCCCTTAGGTACCGAGCGCTAACTTTGAAATGTAATCAACGGGATACATGGTTGGCTCTGAGCTTTCGGAGAATCGGGTTTCTTGGGACCTCGAGCAGTCGTGGTCAAGGTCCAGGTTACTGAGACTGACATGCAGAAAATTTGGATAATTTGGTTCAGATTCCGAGTCAGGCTCCTAGGGGCCTGAGTTTTAGTATGAGACTTGTGAGTCTTACGAGAATATTCTGGTTTCTGAGAACTTGATTGGATGATAAGATTTCAGGATCTTTTAGGTTTCTAGGAACCTTGTTTCGAGGATAGGATTTTAAGACCTTTTGGGTTTCTAGGAACATGAGTTTGATGATAGGATTTTAAGACCTTTTAGGTTTCTAGGAACCCGATTTTGGTGATAGGATATTAAGACCTTTTAGGTTTCTAGGAACCTGATTTTTATGATAGGATTTTAAGACCTTTTAGGTTTCTAAGAACCCGATTTTGATGATAGGATTTTAAGACCTTTTAGGTTTCTCGGAACCTGATTTTGATGATAGGATTTTAAGACTTTTTAGGTTTCTAAGAACCTGATTTTGATGATAGGATTTTATGACCTTTTATTAGGAACCTGATTTTGATGATAGGATTTTAAGACCTTTTAGGTTTCTATGAACCTGATTTTGATGATAGGATTTTAAGACTTTTTAGGTTTCTAAGAACCTGATTTTGATGATAGGATTTTATGACTTTTTAGGTTTCTAGGAACCCGATTTTGATGATAGGATTTTAAGACCTTTTAGGTTTCTAGGAACCTGATTTTGATGATAGCATTTTAAGACCTTTTAGATTTCCAGGAATCTGATTTTGATAATAAAAGTCATTAAGTAATAGTTTGCAAAGAGATACTTTATTCATTTTTTGGCGTTACAACGCAAATGATTGTTCTTGGATCGGGTGTACTTTGAGACCTATTTACCAGACGTATGTTGGTCGGAGGCTGTAGCTTTTGGAACGACCATCAAGATATCTGAAATTGCTTAAATAGACAACGGTGGTTTTCGATGTGGTGGGGGCTGCACTCATTGTGGGAGTTGCCTACGTACCCTGCCAAGGGATCAAGCCTAACGTAGTTTAGTTGTTTTGATAGTACCTAGTGATAATAATTCTTGAGGTTCATGGTGTTCCATAATCGGATTTCTAGTACCCCGGTTCTCATCGTTATGAGCTTGAAGACTCCGGGACGTACCATGTGGATGATCTGGTATGGACCCTCCCATTTGGTACCTAACTTCCCGGCGCCTCGCTCTGTGGTGTTGTCGAAAACTTTCTGTAGGACCAGGTCCCCTACAACGAGTTTCTGAGGCTTTATCTTGGAATTGTAATGTCGGGCCATTGCCTGCTGGTAGTTTTGTATACGGATCATTGGCTGTTCTCGGCGTTCTTCGATAAGGTCCAGTTATCGAACAATAGCTGGTTATTGACCTCCGGGTTTGAGGTACAAAGGCTTAGCGGGAGACTTCCAACTGAGGTTTCGGCGGGGACTACAGCCTCCAACCCATAAGCTAGAGAGAAAGGGGTCTCATCTGTAGCTCTTTTTGGGGTAGTACGACATGCCCATAAGACCTCATGCAACTTGTCTGACCAAGTCTTTTTGTTAGTACCCAGGCGTCTTTTAAGGTTTGCTAATATTGATTTATTAGCAGCCTCAGCCCATCTATTTCCTTGAGGGTATCGAGGTGTGGACGTAGTTAGGCGTATGTTCCATTTGTCGCAAAAGGCAACGAAATCGTCGGATATAAACCGATACCCGTTATTTGTTACGATTTCATAGGGGACTCCATGGCGAGATATGATGTCTCGCCATACGAATCTTTCGACTTCAAATTTGTTTACTTGTTGGAGAGCCTCAGCTTCTATCCATTTGGTGAAGTAATCGGTTAGGACTAGTAAAAACGCAGTTTCTGTTTTCCTTTCCCTGATGCAACCAATGGTCCCACGATGTCCATAGACCATCGCATAAAGGGGTAGGGTGCAGATATCGAGGATAGCTTTTCGGTTGGTTGGCAAATGATCGGGGCATGCCTTTGGCATTTGTCGCATTGAGATGAGTATGTCTCGCAGTCTGCGATTATGGTGGGTCAAAAGTAACCTTATCTTTTGATTCGGACGGCTAAGGCCCGGCCACCTGAATGGTTTCCACATGAACCCTCATGTATCTCTTTCATGAGTTTAATGGTATCAGGGCCATGAACGCGTTTTAGGTATGATCTTGACATGCTTCGTTTATAGAGATTGGAGTCAGTTATGCAATACCTAGCGCTTAAAGCTTTGAGTTTTCGAGCCTCCCACTTATTAGGGGGGACTATACCCTCACGAATGTATTGTATAATGGGAATTCTCCGATCTTCTCTTCCAAGTACTCTATCGTGAAGAGATCCATGGAGGTCCTGTTCTGGCTCGTTTCCAGGTTCCGTGTCACCATCTAGAATTTTGTGAGTCTGGATCGTGCCCACGGGGGTATTTGTAGAGTCGAGTTGTGTGGAGTCTAGGGTCTCTGTAATACCTTTTAGGCTCGCTCTAGTGATTGGAGCCTGGATCGTGCCCCCAGAGGTATCTCGAGAATACGGTTCCAAAGATCCTTTATTCTCAGAGGTACCTGTTGCACATATATCTATATCTGGAGTCTGGGTCATGCCCCCAAAGCTATACTTTTTGATATAGTGATTTCTGATTTTTGGGAACCAGAATGTTGTAAGGACATAAGTAGGAGGCTTGTCCCAGGTAGCTGTGGCGGCTGCTACTTGAGGCAGGGGTTCGTTCTGCTGTTCCTCAGAATTATTCTTGATTTCAGCTTTGGTAGCTATGTCAATGCTAGACTCATTTATGCCTTCCACTGGTATGATGCGTTTGACAAGGGGATCGGAGGTAGAGGCTAAAGCTGCTAAAGCGTCGGCGGAGGAATTTTCTCTGCGAGGGATCCTCGTCAGCTCGAATTTATCGAGTTGTTTGGTAAGGTTACGGACGACCTCGAGGTATGCCCCCATTCTCTGGTCCCTCGTCTCGTATTCCCCGTGAAATTGACTGGTCATTGACTGGAAATCACTGAATGCGTTGAGCTCTCGGATCGCGAGACTTATTGCTAGTTTCAGGCCTGCGATTAGAGTTTCATACTCAGCTTCATTGTTCGAGGCATTGAAGCCGAGTCTGTAAGATTGCTCGACTACTTCGCCTGCTGAGGAAGTCACCCTTAAGCCGACCTCAGAATCCTGCCTTGAGGATGCTCCATCGACATGGAGAGACCATTTCGGGGTTACCGATTCATCAAGGTGCTCGGTTGTTAATTCGATAATAAAGTCTGTGAGAATCTGAGCTTTGGCTGCGGTTCGAGGTCTATACTCTATATAATATTCACTGAACTCAATTTCCCACTTGGCCAAGCGTTCGGACTGGCTGGGACTGTGTAGGACTGAGCGTAATGGTTGTGAAGTCATTACGACGATTGAATGCGATTGGAAATAGGGTTAGAGCTTTCAGGTTGCGGTTACGACAGCTAGGGCTAGTTTTTCCATGGCAGGATACCTGGTTTCTACGTCTACTAGACTTTTGCTGGTATAATAGACAGGTTTCTGCTCGTTTGTTCCTCTCGTATTAGTACGCCGCTGATTGCGATAGGCGATACCTAGACATACAAATACAATGGTTCTCCTACCACAGGTTTTGAGAGTATGGGAGGTTCCAAAAGGTAAGCCTTCAGCTGCTTGAATGCTTCTTTGCATTTCTCATCCCACAGAAACTTCTTGTTATTTTTAAGAAGCTTGTAGAATGGAAGGCATTTATCGGTAAACCTGGAGATGAATCGGTTTAAAGCGGCGATTCGTCCGATCAACCTTTGTACCTCACGAGTAGTTTTAGGTGATGGCATCTCGAGGAAAGTAGCTATCTATTTTGGATTTGCCTCAATACCTCGTTCTGTTACCAGATAACCAAGGAATTCTCCTGACGGTACCCCGAAAGTGCACTTGGCAGGGTTTAGCTTCATATCATATTTGTTTAGGATATCGAAGCATTTCTTGAGATGGGACACGTGGTCCTCTGCGATCGATGATTTGACCAACATATC
>OVAN01015016.1:0-11617 GCA_900406275.1 Anastatica hierochuntica
TTGCTCCGGAAGACGTATTGCGTAGTTGTGTGGAAGCCTATCCGAGGGCTGTCGACACTGGTCTTGGTACTCGGATGTTCTTAGTTTCTTTCGGACGATGTGAGTCTCAGAGCTTTCGGATTTCCTTACGATTCCCATCTCCGAAGGAGGAAACGTTNCGTCGAGACAGTTTTTGACCCCAACAACCGTTCCCATCTCATGGATCCAAGGGTGCTCCAAGATGGCGTTGTATGACGAAAGGGAAATTGACGATCAAGAAGATCAATAACTTGGTGGATTTATTAACTCATTCGCCGTAGACAAGGAGCGTAACTTCACCCGCGGTTTCCTTGACTTGGCTGTTTAATCCTACCAAAGGTGTCGTCTTTTTGGTCACGACGTCTACCTCTAGGCCCAGGTCCTTGTAGGCCCCCATGAACATGATGTTTGTCTAGCTGTCGTACTCTACCAGGATCCTCTTTACTAGAAAATTCGCAAGGGTTAGGGTCACGATGAATAAATCATGGTGGAAAGCGGAGGTATTCATATACTCCTCAATCGAGAAATTGATCAGGTCGCTAGGGATGGTTTTGTGTTTTGGCTCGTTCTCCTCTTGGCGGATGCACATGGTCCTAGTGCTTCATTTTTCTACGGCGTTGGTAACTCCACTAACCTCCAAGACCCCGAGATCACGTGGATACATGACCCTGCCATAGAAGTAAGGCGGGAGTCATTGGTTCATCATCGTGATTTTCTGCATTTTTCCTAGGTTGCTTTCGCCTTCTGGGATAAGAAATCCATCAACTGGCCCTTTTCAATAGCTCATTGACTTCATAACGCAGCGTGATGCAATATTTTGTGTGGTGTCCATGGTCTTGGTGGAATTCAAACCATCAAGTAGGGTTTCTCTTGGAATTTGATGCCCTCATCTTTGGTGGCTACTTGACTTTGGTGCCCATCGGTCTCAACACGCTTACTGATTCAGTACCTTTGACTGAGAGGTTGGAGATGTCTGACCAGGTGGCCACCGCCATACTCAGGGGTCAATAGCTATTCCTTGGCAGGTCGGGCGTAAGGCTTTTCTTCACAATTTCCTTTATCGCCTCTAGCCACCCTAGTGTCTTGTTTAGTCGTATTGGTAGCTTGGCGGGCAAGATCTTTTTCACACTTGATATGTGCCCTGACTCTTGATAGCACATCTTCGATGGTCTTGTAGTGGTTCTTGGTTTTATCTTTGTACATATCTCCATCTTCGAGAAGCCTACTTTTGAAATCAGAGATTGCTGTGATATCATTGCAGCCAGTGATGGAAATATTTTCTTGATTGAAACGAGCAATGTAACAATGCAGAGGTTACGCTGAAGACTTCGTATAGAATATCATGTGTCTTTTTTTATAACCGATTACTCATGAATTTCTCCACAAAAAGGTAAGTAAGTTTGGCAAAGGATTTGGTCACTCCGTTGGGTAGGTTAATGAGCCATTGAAGGCAAGGCCCTTCAGACTCAGTCCGAATCCCTTACACATCATTGCTTCCCTGCATTCATTCTGGATAGCAATAGTGAACATCATTTTCTTGTACTGAGCAGCGTGGTTGTCTAGGTTGCCCATCCCACTGTAATACTTCATCATGGGGAAGATGAACTTCTAAGGCATCTCTGTCGAGGTAATGTCACTTGAGAAAGGGTATCATCATAAGAGTCCCGCGTGGTTATTTAGATAGGCAGAGCCATGACAAGGAGTCGCTGAATCAATGAGTGTAGCTCGTCAAGGTGCTTAGAGAACGTTTTTTCGAGCTACAACGTACTTGGCATATAAGAGACGCTGCCTTTCCCAGTGTTTGTCTCATGCAAGGTGGGTTATCTAGGCTGCGGGGGCGTCAACCTAGCAGGATTCTCGCTACCGAATGATGATGCCCCTGCAGGAAAGCAGTCAATCCTCGAGCCACTTCTTCAATATTGTGTCTGAAAGAGATTGCCTCCCCCCATGTGAGGGGTGTGAAGGGGACGCATAAGGTGGATCAAAACTTGAAATTTAGGGTTATTTCAGTGTCATATGGCTCTCTCCGTGGTCAGGGCTGAGTTCTCTTTCCTAAGGCAAAGTTGTATGTGTTAAATTGGGTGGTCTTATGGGTGTTTTGAACCGGTTTCTGAGAGTATTCTTCCATATGGGCCGTTATGGCCTCCACTTCGTCGGCAGTTTCCAGATCAGCGGGAGTGTTATTTTCTCTTTCTTTTGTCATGGGGTTGGTCTCCTTATCTTCCGCGGTGGTGTTTTCATCAAGATTGATTGCCAGATCTTGCTCTGATCCGCTTATCGTCACTTAGTTTTTTGTTTAGCCCTCTCCTTCTAGCGCTAAACTGTTAGGGTAAATTTTTGGTAGGGTTATTGTGCCACTACGGAAAGCAGAGATCAAAGAAAGGAAAACAATGTAAAAAGTAGACTTTACTAATATCATATGAAATAAGCAAGGATTATAATGGAAAAGGATGAGGAACCCTAGATCCTATTGTAGCCGTATTGCCTTAACCAAATGTATAGGTTATTCGTGGTCTAGATGTCGATATTAGGGTTAAGGGACCTTTATTTAGAGTAGATCTTTCATGTAAGTGCCTTGATATCCCTTAGATATCTTGTAGATCCGAGGATTTATTGAGAATCTCAAATATAAGAAATATTTTCCTATATCCTTTGCTCATTGCCTCTTTTTTAGATATTCAGAGGAATAAATGAAACATACCTTTTCTGCTAGTAGCGATGCCCTCAGTGGTACATAGTCACGTTTTCACATATCCTTGGTAAGATTTCCCTTGACGTTGCTCTCTGGTTGTCTGAGCAAGGTTTTCTAGGTCTTGAGTCAGGGAGGATTTATTTATCCCCAACAATAATTTTCCGAATTCTAACAACCTAAAACATCAATTCATGAAATCTTTTGAAACTCTAAAACCTAACTATGAAACTACTCAGACATAATGGGAACAAAAGAAATAATTTCTGAATTGAAAAATATTATGAAATTGAATAGAATATGGTTCAGAAAATCTTCCCCAAAGGTTCTCGAGTATGAGATTCGTTTCCCAAAGAGCTCGAAAAGAAAGTGAAAATAAAGTGTTTAAAACATAAAAAACAACCTAAGGGGTATTTATAGTGTTCTGGACATTTTTGGGGCAAAAAGGAAAAACAATCAGAAAAGGAAATTTCATGTTTTTGTCTCACGAAGGGATCGATCGACCACCCATGAAGATTGATCGATCGCCTTTTCCATGACAAAGTTCTCCATATAACGTTTTAGTAGTCGATCGATCCTACTAAGGCCATTTAGTGGGATCGATCGCTCTACGCCCAGATTTTTCTCGAGCATATTTTTTCTTCAAATCATCACGAACTTCCTCGAAAACTTCTGAAATATTCACATTTTCTTCGATTGCGTCCAAATATCTAAAATATCTAAAAGCTCAAAAAAGACTATAGAAAAACTAAAAAATAAAATAAAAATACCGTTATGAATTCCTAAAATCCAAATTTATCATTAATCCAAAGAAAACCAAACACATGAGGAAGCTCAACAAAATATTTGAATGATGAGGTAAATTTGTTGATAATTTTACATATATTTTAAATATTTAGGAAAGATTTCCTAAACCTATGAGGAAGGTTATTAAAATGTTTTGTACTTGGAGATATGGTTTAAATAGTTGAATAACGACTGTAAAATGGCATCCTTGCAGACATTAAAATCAGTTACATACACTTTTAGGAAAGTTTTCCCAAATTCTATTTTTTTATCGTCTGTAGCCTAATGGCAAATAGTTCCTCTCACTAGAGACAAGTGCAAGGTTCGAACTATGATTTTGTGAGATGACAGTAGAGGTGGCGTAACCACTAGACCACAAGACTGTCATCGATGGACTTGGGTTGACGCATCTTGCTCAGGTGTTGGACTGAGAATGTGTAGTTGTCGGCCCATTTTCCTTGTCTCTTTTATATCTTGCATCTTCAATTGTCCTTAACTATCTGCATCATCCCTTTTTACAGAAAATCAAAATCTGACGATGGCGACGGACACACCCGATTTTAAGAAGGATTCAATGTTATCTGGATGCGCCAAATTCTTGGTTGCATCAGCCATATTACCAAACTCCCAACTCCTAGTTGAAGATTCAAAGACGTCTTCCAATCCCAGGCCAGAGGTGAAGAGAAGTGCAGAAGATCCAGCCGGCTCGATCCCAAGAAATCACGTGCCAATTCACCCATCGATAGGATTGCCGAATGGAAAGCTTTTCGAAAGATATTGTTGTGTCATGATTTTAGAAAGCTTGTTAGTGCGGCGCACTATTCTCCCAGGGACATTTTATCTGATCTTGTGCATGTATGATTTCTGCATTTCTGATCTTTAACACCCCTACTAGGTCTTTAAACTTTGTTTATTCACAGCTTCCCATTGACATCCACATATGGGAACATAAAATGTCCATTAAGAGGGTTGAGGTTTCTGAATCTCAGTCGACAATTGATATTATGGAGAAGCAGGTCTCAAAAGAGCGTTGCTGAGACAAAAAACTCCGTTAGGCGTTTAAAGTGGAGAGGTAGGCGTGGCGAGGATGACGTGATTACTTCCCAAGTTAAGGGCCTTTAGAATTTGTTGGATCTCGTGTCAGAGAGCTCTTATGCCATTTGTTGGTGGGAGAAGGCCCATGGCTATCAGACTGGAGCCCATGAGAAATGTGACCTTGCTGAGATAGAGGCGACATACCAACGCTTCACGACTCGACAAGCGAAAGAATATGGCGTGGTTCCCCTAGATTACTCTTTGACAATTGTCCGATGTTGGTTCATCAGGAGAAGCATTTGGGTTAAAGGCGAAATGATAATCTTTTGCTGCATTTCAATATTTTGTAGCCATGATTTTAAGGCACTTTTTCTAGCTCAGACATTGGCTTTTTATGTGTAAACCCTTGGTTTGAACATGTAAAAATATGTCAGCTATGGCTCATTAGTGCTAATCCAGATATATACAATTTATTGGTTGTGTAACCTTAAATGAATGTGCACTCGGTGGGCGCCAAGCCTCTTGACTCATGGCTTGTTTGGGCATTGGACCGCTGGGCGCATAGCCTTGGTGAGTACTGAACTCGGTGGACACAAGGTCTCTGAGCACATTGTATTTTAGGCACATAGCCCCTAGGCTCATGGCCTTTCTGGTATTAATCGATTTTACCTTTGTGCTTGGTGCAAAACTATGATTTGCGCGATTCATGCACATTTCCCATTAGCTTAGCTTTTATGCATAGTTAGATTCAAATTCGTGGCATCTAACCTTGGTTTGGAGCTGCTCCATCTAGCAAAGTCTTTGTAAGCAGGTAGCCTTGGTCATAGGTTAGGGCTGGCCCAATTTCCTAGAGTTTGTTTTGTGGATTATGGTGTAGTCCTTGTTCTCCCTGAATAACAGAGTCATGAGTGTTCATAGTGGTTATGACTATGCAATTTCATTTTGATTGCCAAATTTTCCTTTGCTATTGAAACCAAGGGTCAACGTACAATCTAGCCATTTGTTTTTTTTTTCTTTTCAAAGGCATTTTCTTAGACTCACATGTTTCTTTAAAACATTTATTACACGTGTTTTTTAAAAGAAAAAACTTCAGTCATAGCGCAGCGATGACTAACTACAATTGGGGCTCATGCCAAGGCTTAAGAAGTGACATTTCTTAAGGTACAAGGTGTTCCAACATTAAAACGATCAAGACTGATTGTTCATAATTCTAAGTCGGTCTACTTTTGAAGCCTACTTAGAAAGACACATCAAATGCTAGATCCAGCGGTAAGTAAAGCTTGTGGAATGCAAGCCACTATAGATCTATTCAAAAACCAACTTTGTATGTGAACAACATAAACATACGAGAAAAGATGATAACGTTGTTGATAAAGCTTAACCAATTAGTAATCCTATTCAAGTAAACTCATTGAATCCTTGTAATCTACTGTCTAACATGCAAACTAATAGATTAAAAACATGTAAACACGAAATCGATCATGGAAGTAAGCATTCATTTCAAATAAAAGGGAGAATGATAGATAAAACCGAATGATGGAAGAAATATGGATGTATTGAGATGAGATGGGTCATTTGGAGGCTACAAGGGGAACGACCCCAAAGGGTGTCGTCCCTGCCTCCTTAGGCACTTATTTGATCTAAAACCTAAAAAACTCTCTTCAAAAAAAAAAGCTAAAAGCAACTATTTATAGTACATTTCCTCATTAGGTCAAAACGTGTAAAACCGGGCCTTAAGGCCTCTAAATGTCGGGCTTCGTGTAAAGACGCCTTGCATTGATTTCTTTGGCATGAAAAGGCTTGAAATAAATCCAATTGAGTTTGGAGAATGTCTGGTTTGAAACCCAAATGGTCTTCCTTTTACTTTGGTCTTTCTACAGACCCTTCATTTGGGAGACAGCTGGACTAGTTTTCAGTAAAATTGGTGTAACTCTTTTTCCACTTTTCCAAATGAAAGCCTTCATTTCAGATGATATTTCTGATGCTCGGATACTGTCCAAAAACTGACTTTGCTCCAATTAGGTCCACAAAGCCCCAAATGTCATTGGTTGACCTGAAATGACTTGTAATACAACAAATAGATGAAAACTAATTCTAATAGTTGAGAATTGCATAAAAACACCAAAACATACTAAAATCTAAAGGAAAAGTTGTGAAATAATGGTGTTATCAACTCCCCAGAACTTAGCTTCTAACTCGTCCTCGAGCTTAGAAAACGAAGAACAGAGAAGAATTTTGAAAACTTGGAAACTTACATAGAATTTCAGAACTTATCAGCGACTTTAACTGTCAAAATCCACTAACACCAGAGTCAATATTAAATAGAACCCTCAGTAATAACTACAAGTCTAACAACGTCGCCAATTCAACCAGGATTGACAAGAGTGACCCAGGATCTTCATCACCATTGCTAAAATCTACATCGTACGGTCTTTTCGTGGGAGTATCGATAAAAGAACACATAGACTTAACTCAATCAAGATCCTAACATTTTACAGCCCACAATCGTTTCCTTTCCTCTTCCTTGTTCACTTTTAAGTGCTTTTTAGAGGCTGATTTTTCCATACTTTTCTACGGTATCATATTATTTTTTATATCAGCCTACGAGAATCGATTTTTCCCTCCTTTTCTAGGGTATCATTTTATTTTTTCTATCAATGTCTTTATTTATATTTTTTTTCTTTTTAAGCACGTTCAGATTTGGCTCATTCTTTGCCTTACATCCAAAATTCATCAAATATAAGCATCTTTTTGAGGATTTTTATTAAAAGGGAAGAGGGGAACCGTAGACTATTGTTTTTGAATATGAAGAGAAGTCTGATTCAATGCATGTCAAATCCCAAGAAAAGAAAATTGAGTTCATTAACTGTTGAGTGGCTTAGGATTACCCGGATATCAAGTGATATGGTGCCTTGGTTACCTGATCCACTTGAGCTTTACGGAAAGGTTAAACTGTAGTCAAGCACTGACACTATGGACACTAGTCCTTAATCACTTGGTTAGTTCAAAGACAAGCTCGTTTCCGGATTTTTTTCACTTCGTAAAAACATTTTTGTTTTGAAATTTTTTGAAAACAACTCAAAAATGAAAAAAAGAATCAAAAACAAAGAAAAGAAGCATTAGTAACAATAAGAATCCCCTATGCTTAACTTACACCATTCCGGTGTAAAATCAAGTAGGAAGGTACTGAAAACTAATGTATAAAAGAGGGAATAAGAGTTATTAGGTTGCTAGTCGAAAATATGGACAGTTAGACAACCATTTTGGATGTTTCGGTAAACTGAAATGAAGAGCAATGGTCCGTTTATTGCAATCCAGGAAGACATATCCGACCAAACTGAAAAATTACTATAAAATAGTAAATTTAGCAAGAAAAATGAATTATAAAGGCTGAAGCTCATACCAATATTGTTGTGGCTGAGTTTGGTCTCTTCAGAATGCTCAGTTTGGCTCATCTTGATAAGAACGTGGGCCGGTGCGATTCTGGCCGTTCCAAGGCTGGTTTTTCTTGAGAAAATCCTTATTCATATGCTACTAAGTGGTAAATTGTCAATTTGATAGATTGGTTCGCTTGGCGGAGCTTGATTTGGTCTTGGTCGAGTTTTTCTTCGGTTTCTAGCCAATCTGCTTGATCTTTTCTTCATAAAATTCCCACTTTATCTGGGCATTTTTAGCAGTAGGACTTGGTTCAACTCTTGGATAAGAGTTTTACAGAAACCAACTTCGTCAATTTTGTGTCCAGTTCAGCCAAAAGTCGATGAAGATCTCCGCCAACTTCTTTCTCACGTTTTTTTCTGAATGTATTTAATGATATTCAGATGGCGTGGAAGTTGGTTTGGTTTAGATTGCTCTTTAGATGCTCTGGTTGTGGTCTTTTTCCTTTTGATAGATGACGAACGAATCTACCTTAACTGGATCACTCACAGCTTCAAAATAATCTTTATTTTGAATACAATACTCCTTAGCATGAATTGAAACTGACGTTTTTTTCTCGGAGTTCCTTTGAAGTTCAATTTCTTGCAATTTTTGCTTCATAGGCTCACCTTTGTGTTTAAGGGTCTTTTAGGGGGTTTCAAAACTTTGACATGTCCCTTAGATCCTCTGTGAGGTGCTGGAAAAAACTTGGTTTATTCCGTGCTTGGCGGCAATAAAATGGCTAAGATGCAAGAAATTGCTCGGTTTAGGTTCCTTGTAGCTTCAAGCGAGTATCCTTGTGTTCTTGAGGTTCCTATCCTGAAAATCACCATTAAATGACGCACATATGTTAATTTGACTTGGTTACCTTGGAAGATTTGAGCTTTTGCATAATCCGGGCAAGAAAATGTGAAAATTGAACGTTAGGCATTGTTTTTCTTGGCAAAAGGTATGTCCGGATGGGGAACGGATTGGTCGGGATGTGGAAATGGAAGGTCGAGATGGGTTAAGGCTCAGGAAGGGCTGTGACTGTGTGGCGGAAGGCTCAGGACCGAAGTTGGACAGCTCAGGGCATGCGGCCGGTCGTGGGGGCTAAGTGCCTCGGCTGTGTGAGGCACAACGGCCATGACACTGGTCGAGGGCTTGGTTTTGGATGGCGTCCGGTCGTGGGTTCCTTTGGGCCTGTGCTGGGTGCTTCCTGGGACTGGGTGGTGAATTCCCCATGACTGGTCGGTGCTTTGTTCTTGGCGAGACCTTGTATTTCGGCTCAAACATCCAGAACATGTCCATAATTAATTTTCTCCGTTTTTCTTTCCAAAGTAGATTCCTACGGAAATAAAGTAATTAAACTTTAAAAACATTTATTAAAACTTATAACACAAAATTATTTGGGTTGTCTCCAATAAAGCGCTTGTTTAAAGTCAATTAGCTCAAATCCTGGGCGTTTTTAAACGTGAGGAAGACTCAGTGGAGAGTTAAGTATCCATCCTCCTGTTGTAGATTCTTGAGATAAAATCTCCTCTCGTTTTTTTACTTCTACATCCAATGCAACGTTCAAATCGATTGAGGATACCAAATTTCCATTGCTAGATATCCAAGAGGTGCTATCTTATAGTAAATTCCTTATTAACATGAATGAAGTGCATTCTCCCATTTGGCCAGTCCATCACAGCTCCTACAATTGCAAGAAAGCTTCTTCCAAGTATTAAGCTTAACGAATGCTTCGCCGCTACTTCAAAAACCTGAAAGTCAATCTGCACAAGATCATTATTAATTCTTATTAGGATACCACGTAATGATCCTTCATGTCTTTTTATTGATCCATCAACGAAGATGATACACATCTCTGAAGGCTCGAAGTTTGCGAAACCAAGCTCCGCAACAATATGTGCTGGCATGAGGATTCCAACTCTGGAGTCGCATAAAGCATTTTGAAAAGCTTGTCTGTTGATGGAACATTTGATTAGGAAAAAGTCATGGGTCCTCCAAAATCTAGAGAGTGCTAAAGCGCCTGTTAGGATCCATGACTTGATTGAACAAGACTTCTATACTTTCCAAGTCCTGAAGATTGTTTTCAAAACATTTTTTGAGCTCCCTTTTAGTAGTCAATACTCTTTCAAATGTAATAGCAGCTGGTAGCTCACGAGATATCTTGAGAAATTCTTTCTAATTCTCTCTTAGAATGAAGGAACTCCTCTTGATCCCAAGTAGACATTGTCATTTTTGTGCTCAAACCGATGCCTAGTTTTTGGTTGAGTGGCTTGGATTCTTGCTTTTCTTTTAAAAGGCGTGCGAGATTCTACTCCTTGGGGTGAGTTTTAACTGTCCAAAGGCTGGAAATCAAAAGCTATGACCTCTCCCTTCAGGTCATTAGGCTTAGTGATGAAATTAGTAGAGTTTTCTTCATTCTTCACTAGTTTCTTCTCGATGTCTTTGAGATGAGAGCTTAGGAGATCAAGATTGATTGATCTTGATATATGAATCTCAAGGGTTTCATGATCCATTCTTCCCATGCATTCCTTTTCATCTTGCTGGTCATCGTCCATCCTCTTGTTCGTTCCATTGGCACTAGACACCAATTTTCAAAACTGTTTTGCAGCTCTTTATTCCTTTCATCCAATTCTTCCCTGAACCTTTTGATCCTAAGATTTAAGATTCTAAAGTCCAAAGAACAGCTCCTTTGCTTAAGTTTCACGTCCTCAACCAAAGACTCAAGTCTTTTGTCGATAGCTTTCATGTTCCTGCTTTCTTCAAGGCGATCTTCAGCTTCTCCTTGGATTGTTGTTGAATTTCGTTAGGAATGAGTGTGGAATAACTCTTGAACAGCCACTTCTATGTCGCTTAGGCTCATGTTTAAGCCTTGAAAAGTGAGTTCAAGCTTCTCAATCCTCTCTTCAAGGGCGAAATTATGGTTATCTATTGCAGTATAGATTTTATGCTCCATATCGCCTTGAATCTCAAGAAGTTGCTATGTGAAGTGCTCGATCTTGAACTCCAGAGATCTTAGGGGTGTGTAAGTAATTAGATGATGAGGTAAGGACCGTGATACTTATGACCTTGGATTTATAGGTTATGGAAGATGTCGCAGTTGCTCATGGGGAAGAAAGCTGTGGAGATTTCAGTTCAGGGATCTCCCTTCACGATTTTAAAGCGTAGATCTTCTATGTTGGGGTTCATATGAGTTTTCCAGTGGTATGGAGTCAAGATACCAGAATCTTTGAGTGAATTTGTTGCTTGTACTTCCCCTATAATCATGTTCTCCTTGAGGTTGACCTATTGGCTTAACATAGTCTCTCTCAAGTTGATAGGCATGAGGATAGTACTTGTGGGAACCGAAATTCTCACTGTCAATGTTTACGTGGTTCACGGATTCTTTGTGGCCAAAAAGCGGTGAGATGAGATGATGAACACGAGAAATTAGGTTAAATTTACGAAACTAAGGCAACCGGTGTTTAAGCCGTGGCCGCAAGAACTGTTGGCGACGAATCCCTAGAACTACAACGTAGACTCGTAACCTAGTTGAGACGNGAACCCTAGTTTTCTAAGTGTTTGTGGTGACAAAAATTGTATCCTCCCCTCATCCTCCTCCTTCGCAGCCTTTATATAGGTCTTCGTGGGCTTGAGTCGTTTCCTTTTTCATCCCCGATTCATGCATATCTTCTCGTGGAAATATTC
>OVAN01015017.1:0-11617 GCA_900406275.1 Anastatica hierochuntica
AGATCAAATCTCAAGAGAAGATTCAAAACTCAACCAGATCATTCAAATACAGATTCTGAAGAGATCAAACAACAAAGACGAGTTTTTTCGATTTTTATTTTACCTCATCAGCGATCATTGCTATAAGAGCAGAGTTACGAGNACTCTTCCAACCATATTGAATCAACTTCACACACAGAGAACCCAGAAAAAAAAATTCAACTCGTATGGTTTAAGTATTTTTGTCGAAAGAGGAAGAAGAAGAAGAAACCTTTGTTAAATGTTAAAACGTGATTTCTCTTCCCGTTTTTGTTTTTTTTAAGTTTTATTTTTTTTAAATAAATATAAAAACATTTTAATTAAATAAATCATAATTTCTTAATTTTAGGGGCAAAATAGGATTTTACAAAAATAAAATACTAGTGTGACAAAAATATGACTCAAAATACTAAAGGGACAAATCCAACTTTAGAATGTCTCATTTTTCTCATTTTCCTTTAATTTTATTGTAAAGTCAGATAAAATGATTGACACCAAGTAAAGCTATATTTGATTTTCCAATAAAAATTGATCTGATAAATAGTACTCCTATTACATAATTAGTTACTCTAATAAATAGTATAACATAGTTTATTATTCACTATATTTTTGAATATTGATTTTTTGAGAACTTGGAGTACACATTGCCACAATAGCTGAGTGTGTAACACATAAGCTTTGGTGGAAAAAAGGAAAAAAGTTGACGTGGATGGGATCTCGAGATAATATATTCTAGATACAAGAAATTGCAAGAGAATATTCAGAAGATCACGAAAAAGATCTTGAGAATATTGAGGAGCAACATCTACTTAAAGAACTAGGGTTGCGAAAAAGGATGGGGCGCTAGAGAGAGAGCACAGAGATTCAGAAAGAAGTGTGTCAATCGCTTTTGGGTTCTTGGGTCATTCAGAAAATTGTTGTTGCTTGGTAGGGCTAGGTTGGGTAGAAAAGGTATTGGTAAATCTTGATTGTCGAGTGTGACAAGTCAATTAAATCTAATCAAACAAAGTTTGTGTAAGATTTGTTTGAACGATATCTATTAAAAGAGTTTTTGAGAGATTTCTTTTGAGTTCTTATGTCAGTGTTCTTTCAATTGGTATCAAAGACATCAACCTACTCTCAGGTTGAGATCCAGGGATAGTGATGAATATTGGTAAACAACTCATCGCGGTGCAGAAGCAAATTGTTCTTGATGAAAAAACTACGGTCAATGGAAGGTCAAAATGATGCACCTGATTCGTTCTGCGGATGAAGATGCATAAACATCTGTAGAAGTTGGTTGGGAAGAACCTCATGTTCTTACTGGAGATGGTGTTAAGATAGCTAAACCCAAGGACAAGTGGACAGAGGCGGAGAAAATTGCTTCTAAGTTTAGCTCTAAGGCTATGACGGCTATTTTCGGAGCGGTAAACTTAGAACAATTCAAGTTGTTTCAAGGAAATGAATTACCCAAGGAAGCTTGGCATATTCTGATGAATTCATTTGAAGGTGATACGAGTGTTAAGAGGACTCGACTTGATCATCTTGCCTCTCAGTTTGAGATTCTACGAATGAGAGCTGATGAATATATAAAAAGTTTTAGCTCAAAATTGAGTGCCATGGCACACGAAGCATCTGTGTTAGGAGAGAAATACAAGGAGAAGAAACTTGTTAAAAATTGGTTGAGATGTCTTCCTCCTAAATATGCTTCTCACAAAACTGTTCTCAAGATGACAGAAAACACTGACGAGTTGAAGTTTGAGAAACTAGTTGGAATGTTGAAAGCTGAAGAAATGGAAGTCGCTGCGAATCTGAATAAAACACATAATGGTGTGGCACTGACTGCTGATCAAAAGGACGATCGTTTCCAAAAGCTTGAGGAAAACATGAGTCTCTTGGCAAGAAATTTTGGGAAGATGATGAAACGAGTGGAGAAAGGAAGCATCAGGGGCATGAAACAACCGAACAAGTATGAATTTGATCAATCAGGATCAAGAGGTCTCAGAAATGAAAAAGAAGGAGAAAAAAGAAGATCTGAACTACAATGATTTGAATGTGAGGGATATGGGCATATGAGGGTAGATTGTCTTATGACCAAGCGTAAGGAGATCAAATGTCCTGACTGCAAAGGCTTCAGACACACTAAAACAGAATGCCCAAATATGAGCATAAGAAGGGAGAAGTCGTTTTTGTGCTTCAGTGACTCTAAATCTGAACAAGACAGTGAAAGTGACATGGTTAATCTGGTAGCTTTCACTGCTAAGGCTGAGGAGACAAACCAGGTGCTTCTTTCATAATCTTACAGTGACAGTGACAGTGACAATGAGGTTGATACAAAACTCGAATACAGGAAGTTGTATGATAGTTGGGTGAAGCTAAGCAACAAGAACCTGCAGCTAGTGAAAGCACAAGTGAACATACTGGAATTGCAACAAGTTTCAACTCATAATGAAGAACAGAAGACTAATCCACAGTGTGAAACATCAGTAATTGTGTCTAACAAAACTGTCCCAACTGATCTTGTGAAAAGACTAGAAAATCGGTTGGATCACATGCAGAAGATTCTTGATCAAGAGAAGGATAGGGTCAGAGCCTTTGAGCACGAACTGCAAGAAAATCGCAAGAACATCGTATGCTTAACACTGGAATAAAAAATCTAGATGAAATCTTTTCTAAGGGGTAATCACCCAAAGTAAATTGGGACTCAGGTACAAAGGGGAACCCAGTACCACAATGGGAGGATTTGTTAAAGCAAGCACTTCAAGAACTGCTGAAGAGACCGTTGTGAAACAAGGATTTCTGAAAGTCAAAAATGTTAGTCATATACAGATTCATGAGACAAGACCTCGTCTATCACAAGCAAGGTGGACAACAACCTCCATCTTTCAAGAGAAACAGAGGATGTTTGTTCTGTTGCAAAAGCAATCACAGAGCCCAACACTATTTTCTGAGGAAGAAAATGATTGCACAAGCATGGAAGAATCATTAGTGTTTCTTGGAACCATCAAAGGTCGGAATGGTTTGGATAGCTAAAGTTGTGTTATATGCCTTGCCAAGGAAGACAGAGATAATTGCTGAAGTAGCACATACAGAAACACTAATCTTGAATGAGCAATCTGAAATGTTGCTAGTATGTAACTTTGTAATCACCAAATATGGTGAACTTGGTGTATCAAGAGAATCTAAAGATGTTAAAAATAAGGACTCATTTGCGAGTCATGTTGAATACACCACAACTGAAGTTCACGATGTGCAGAAATGGTAATTTGACAATGGATGTTCATGACACATGACTGGACATAGGACCTCAATGAAACAACATACATACCTCAATGGAGGAAAGGTAACTTTTGGTGATGGAGGCCAAGGAAAAATCTGTGGAGTTGGAAACTTGGAAAAGCCAGACCAGCCTCTACTTGCTAATGTCTACCTTGTGGAGGGTCTAAGGGCAAACCTCATTAGCATCAACCAACTATGTGATAAAGGACTCAAGGTAATTTTTACCAAGACTGAATGTGAGGCAGTGGATGAAAATGGAAATATTGTCTTGGCGGGGATTCGCTCAGGAAATAACTGTTACATGTGTAGACCTTCAGAAAAGTGTTTGACGGTAGTTGAGTCTAAGGTTGAACTGTGGCACAAAAAGCTAGGACACATGAATATGGATGATTTACGTTGGTTAGTCAATGCCAAGTGGTCAGAGGAGTTCCAAGACTGGATGACTAGACAAGCATGGTGCGTGAAGCTTACAATAAGGGTAAGCATATCAAAGTCTACCGTAAAAGAGTTCCATAAATTACTACTAAACGAGTCTTGGACTTGATTCACATGGATCTTCCGGGGCCAGGTCAAACTGAAAGTCTAGAAAGAAAGAGATATGTCTTTGTTATGGTTGATGACTTCTCCAGATACACATGGGTCAGGTTTCTTAGAGAAAAGAATGAAGTTGCAGAAAGTTTCAAGATACTTGCATTGCAACTCAAAACTGAGAAGGAAAACATTGTTCAAATTAGAAGTGATCATGGAGGGGAGTCCCAGAATGAGTTATTTGAAAAATTCTGTCAAAACCAAAGTATTAGACATCAGTATTCTGCCCCAAAACACCTCAACAAAACGGAGTTGTAGAAAGGAAGAACATAACACTACAGGAGATGGCCAGAGCAATGATATAGGGAAACAATGTGTCACACAAATTTTTGGGCTGGGGCAGTAAGCACTCCGTGCTACATAATCAACTGTGTCTATGTCAAGCCTGGTAAAAAAATGACTCCCTACGAGATTTTGAAGGGGAAGACTCCTAATCTTAGTTACTTCCATGTCTTTGATTGTGTGTGTTACATATTGAATGATAAAGATCATCTGGGGAAGTTTGATTCCAGAAGTGATGAGGGGATATTTCTTGGATATGCAACACATAGTATGGCCTTCAGAACATACAATCAGAGAACCAGAACAGTTGTAGAATCAATCAACAATGTGTTTGATGATAACAACAATTTAGAAGTTCATGAAGTCATCAGGATACAGGAAAGTACAGATGAAACAAGAGCGGTTGAGCCAAACATCATTCAGACTGAAGCTTTCAAGGATGAAGAGGATGACACTGAAGATAGCAGGGAGAGCATTCAGGTTCACAAAAATCATTCAACAGAGGACGTCATAGGAGGTTTTAATGATGGCAGTGTGACAAGAAAGAAGCAAATTAACTTCAAGGAGTTGGTAATGCTGGCTGAAATAGTTGAGTTTTGATGTTTTGTGTCCTTAATAGAACCAAAAACCATCTAGGAAGCATTGCACGATGAATTTTTGATTGGTTCATGCCATGAAGAACTAGAGAAATTCACTCAACTTGAGGTATGGGATCTAGTGCCAAAACCTAAGGGGATCAATGTCATTGGCACGAAGTGGATTTTCAAGAACAAACTTGATGAGCATGGGAATGTCATAAGAAACAAAGCGAGATTGGTGGCGCAAGGATACACCCAAGTTGAAGGAATAGACTTTGATGAAACATTCGCTCTTGTGGCAAGGTTGGAATCAATAAGATTGTTGCTAGGCATCGCATGTGAGCTTAAATTCAAACTCTATCATATGGATGTCAAAAGCGCGTTCTTGAATGGTCTACTTCAAGAAGAGGTATATGTTTTACAGCTTAAAGGGTTCGAAGATCCAAAATTCCCTAATTATTTGTTTCACTTGAAAAGGCATTGTATGGCTTGAAACAAGCAGCCAGAGCTTGGTACGAAAGGCTGGCTCAATTTCTACTCAAGGCACAATTTGTACAAGGAGGAGTTAATAAGACATTGTTTATCTTACAGTCTGGACAAGACTTTTTGGTAGTCCAAGTATGTGTTGATGACATTATTTTTGGAGGGCTAAACAAGTGCTTGTGAACAGATTCATTTATACTATGACAAAAGAGTTTGAAATGAGTCTTGTTGGAGAATTGAACTATTTCCTCGTGCTACAGGCTCAACAATGTGAGGATGTGATTTTTGTTTCTCAAGGAGCGTATGCAAAGAACTTGATTAAGAGATTTGAGTTGCAAACGACCAAGGAATTAATCAAGAACACCAATGAGCTCTACTACAAAACTTTCATGACATGAACAAGGGGTAAAAGTGAATGAGCAGATGTACAGAGCCATGATTGGTAGTCTGTTGTATCTCACAACAAGTAGGCCGGATATTTGCTATAGCGTTGGTGTTTGTGCTTGTAATCAATCAAGCTCCAGAGAGTCACACTTGGTTGTTGTCAAACGCATTCTGAAATATGTGAAAGGCACAATAGATATGACATTTTCTACACAAAAGATACTGACTCTAATCTTGCAGAGTTTTGTGACGCCGACTAGGTAGGAAGTCTTGATGACAGAAAAAGCACATCTGGCGGGTGTTTCTTCTTAGGCAACAATCTCATTGCCTGACACTGTAAGAAATAGAACTGTGTCACTTTATCGACAGCTGAGGTAGATTATATTGCACTTGGTAGTTGTTGCACACAATTGATGTGGATAAAACAAATGTTACACGACTACGGTATTGATTCTTATCTATTCTTGGTTTATTTTGATAATATCCATGCTATCAGCATATCTAAAAATTCAGTTCAACATTCTAGGACCAAACATGTAGATATCAGACATCATTTTGTTTGTGAATTAGTATAAGAAAAACGTGTTGTCATTGAACGTGTTACAACTGATAAGCAGCTAGCTGATTTGTTCACTAAACCGTTAGATCTAAACACATTTTATCATCTAAGAAAGGCCCTTGGAATTTGTGAGATCTGACTGAATCAAAACATGATAGGGTGCATATACAAAGACCATTGTTATAGTTTTATTTCCCCATATCGTATCACCCTTGTGTAAAACATCTGATTGGTGAACTAGTCCTTCATGAACTAACCTCCTACACTGTGCAATAACAAAAGGAAAGGAGAATCGATAAAAAAAAATATAATGACACCCTATAAAAGTAAGGAACATCGATTCTCACTAGCATTACAGTCAAAAGCTAATTTTCTTTGAATGTCTTAAAAGATGCATATCAATAAAAAAATACAATGACACCCTAGAAAAGTAGGGATCGTCGATCTTTAGTTAAAAAAACTCGTGTTGTGTCACAGTGTCTGGGGGAGATGTCTTAAATGGATTTAGTCTCAACGTGTGAAAGCTACTTATCTTGAATTCATTAGCTAAAAGAGGGTATTCTTGATGAGAAAGAGCTACCTTTAAGATACTGTTGGTTGAATAAGTTTTCTTAAAAAATCTTAGCCTTTGGAACAATGATCATGTTGTCTATTTTATGTATCTCCTCATCATATCTTGATTGTTTGAAAATTGAGCTTTATAACTACTTTAAAATAATAAATACAAATAAATCTGTTTGTAGCGCGGATCAAACACCTAGTTTTTTTTTCCAACCAAACAATAATCAAAGGTTATCCCTCAAATTGGGTGACCAATCTGGGGGGCGAGAGTCTACAAAAATAAAATCAAGATGAAAAGATTGTGCTCCTCGCGCCAGAGTATCGACTTCTGTATTCGCCGTACGTGGAATAAGTGTCAAAGAGAAGCCTGGGAAGAGGTCTTGAAGCATGTGATAATCTTGTTGCTGTGTATGGAAGGCTGGCCAGTCACCTGGTTGGTTTACGATGTTTGTTAGTTCTGCACAGTCCGTTTGAAAAACCTGACAATCTATTCCTTGGTTATGCAGTTCAGTCATCGCCCATAACAGAGCTTCCAACTCTGAATGCAGTGGTGACAAACTTCGGCTTTGGCCTTTAGTCCCCAGCAAGATTACGTCGTTGTCTGAATTCGTACAAAACCATCCAAGTCCAGAGGTGTGATCAGTTTGTTTCCAGGATCCATCTACCCGACAAGATAAGCCATCTGTAACAATTGGTCCTACGAGTGATTGTTCCTCGGCAAGAGGCAAGATGACTTGCGCTTCATGTCAAGCTATGGAATTCGTTTCTGCATTTCGGAGAATCTCATCGACATCCGATTGTACCCCCTGGAAAAACTTTTTATTACGCGCTTTCCATATTAGCCATAAAATACATGGGAATAGTGCATAGCGATCCCTATTAGTATTCCTCATCGGGGTCCGCCAAAAAAGATAGCTCAAATTTGAGTAAATAGAATCTGACGGGAAGGCCTGCATCCGTTCCTGATCCTTGAAAGAATCCCAAACTTTCATAACCGAGGCAAAGAAAACATGATTAATTGTTTCCTCTACGGATCCACATTGTTTACAGATGGTATCGCAATATATGCCTCTGTGAACTAATTCTGTGGTCACCGCTATACTCCCTGTGATAAGTTGCCAAAGAAGATGTTGTATCTTCAGAGGACATTTTATCCGCCAAGTGTATGCTTTTAAAGCTTCCAGTCCAGGTCCCCAACCATTATTGTAAACTCGTATTACCACCCTAGAATTTAAGAGCTTATAGCCTGACTTGACCGTATATTTTTCGGATTTTGTGTAATGCCAAACTAAGTCGTCATAAGTAAATGTGCGGCTTGGATGGATACCACGAATTAGTTATATCCTCTAGGTTAAAAAAGCCTCTAATAAAGGCAGATGCCAATCCCTCGTTGTTGGATTTATCAATTGGAAGACTTGTAAACTAGGGTACCAAAGACTCCCCTGACCTCTGGCTGGTCGCGGGTTAACATCTGGTATCCATGGATCGTGCCAGACGGAGGTATTAATTTCGGATCCTATTCTTACCCCTGCTCCTTGTCTAAGAAAATCCTAAGTCGAGTAAATGCTCTTCCAACTGAAAGAAGGTGAGTGCGGTTTCTTCGCATTTAAAGGATGATACTTCCTGAAATAACGGCCCCGTAATACCCGAGCAACCAGGGAACCAGGAAACTGAATTAGCCTCCACAACTGTTTAGCCAATAAGGCCGTGTTGAAAACCTCAAGCCTAAACCTCCTTCCTCTTTTGGAATACATAATTTGTCCCATGCAACCCAATGGAGACCGCGGTTACATCCATTGGAACTCCACCAGAAATTAGAAATCGCACTGGTTAACTTTGTTGTTAACTCTTTGGGGAGCTTAAAACATGACATGACGTAATTGGGTAGCGCAAGAGCAACTGGTTTAATCAGAATCTCTTTGCCCCTTTTTGATAGGTATTTGGAAGACCAACCATTAACCCGATCGCCCAACCGTTCTCGAACATAGTTAAAAATTTGACTCTTGGACCCTCCCAAGCTTTCAGGAATCCCTAGGTATGTACCCATACCACCTTCTTTTACGATACCTAGGAGATTCTTTATTGTACCCTTAGTGAATTCTGAGACATTCTTTCCAAACATAACCGAGGACTTATCAAAGTTAATCACTTTTCCTAAGGCAGCCCCATAATCCCTTAGTACATTCAGGATTGCTTGGCCCTGAGAGGCCTTTGCCTTACAAAAAAATAGGTTTTCGTCAGCAAAAAGTATATTTGATATTGCCGGACTATGTTCCGCTATCTTTACATCGGTAATCGCATTATCCAGTTCTTTCCTTTTTATATTTGCAATCAATACCTCCGTGTAGATAATAAAAAGATAAGGCGAAAGAGGATCGCCGTGACGTAATCCTCTCTGGGGAATAATATCCCCTGTCGGTTTCCCATTAAACAAAATTTTGTATGATACCGAGTGAACGCACCACATTAACCATTAAATTCACACCTGTCCAAAGCCTAATTTTCTCAGAACTGCCTCCAAGAAAGGCCATTCGATATGGTCATAAGCTTTACTCATGTCCGTCTTAATCGCCATAAACTCATATCTACATCTCTGATTAGTCCGCAGGCCATGAAACATCTCCTGGGGAATCAAGATGTTATCCGTAATCAAGCGTCCTGAAACAAATGTCGATTGTGTCTCCGAAATGACACGGGGAAGAATCCTTTTAAGCCTTAGACATAAAACTTTCGAAATAATTTTATACCCCACATTACAAAGACTAATTTGTCTGAGTTCCGTCATTCTTTTTTGTTGATCCGTTTTCGGGATAAGACAAATATTTGTCACATTCAGACGAGCATCAAAACTTCCGCTCCGGAAAAAATCCCTGACTAACTTGACCAAATCATCCTTTAGAATTCCCCAATAGCGCTGAAAAAACAAAGCTGTCATCCCATCAAGACCAGGTGCCTTTTCAGGGTGCATGGCAAAAAGTGCTGACCTGACTTCTTTTTCCGTAATATCCCGAATCAAAGTCTGGTTCGTATTATCCGTAATTACTGGGTCAACATTCTCAAGAACCTGGTTTAGGTTGTCTGTCCCAATATGTGTAAATAATGCATTAAAATAATCGACCGCTATTTTTTCCATTCCTTCAGGAGATTCCTCCCAAGATTCTTGTGAATCAAAAAGTCCTGATATCCGATAGCGGACCCGTCTTTGCTTGGTTGTGGCATGGAAAAATTCCGTATTTCTGTCACCCTCTTTTAACCATAAGTTCCTACTCTTTTGTTTCCAATATATTTCCTCTTCTTTGTAAGCTTCTTGAATCTTCCTTTTAATTTCTATGATAACATTCTGAGACACGGAATCATCATTTTGAGCATCCTCCTATTTGAGCTTCAGAGAATCGGTTTTCTCCTTCCCCGGTTGCACATTATTCTTTCGCCACCATGAAATCGAATTTCTACAGTTAGAAATTTTATCCACAAATCCTGGTATCCTAAAATTCCTTGTACGTTGCATTCCATGTTCAATAGCTTCGACTAAACCCTCCTTTCCTATCCATCGCTTATCGAATCGGAAATTTTTGTAATACTCTTCTGCCTTATAGTTTGACTTTAACAAAATTGGTCTATGATCTGAACCGATCCTTGCTAAATATTCCACCTTGGAATGATTAAAAACATTATGCCATTCTTCATTACCAACCGCTCGGTCCAGCTTACATCGGACATTTTGTTTATTCCGCGTGCCTTTCCATGATAATTGGTCACCCGCACAGGGAAACTCTGTCATACCACAGTGCCTCAGCATATCGTTAAAGGAACAAAAGATGCTGCTGAACGCATATTCCCTCCTTTTTTCTCATGATTCCCGGTTAACTCATTTAAATCGCCAATTATTAACCATGGTTTAGATCTATTTATCCCTATTTCCATTAATTTATCCCATACTAAACAACGATTTGCAGCCACTGGATGGCTATATACAAACGAAATTGATACTTTGAATCCGTAAACCAATGCATTAACATCAATTATGCGATTGCTCGAATAAAGAAGCTCTAATTTTATTTCATTATTATAAAAAATGGCAAGACCACTACTTAAACCCAACGGTTCCACCGTGTACAAATTATTGAAACCAAATTGCAACTGAAATTTTTTTAAATAAATAGAAGATTGCTTCGACTCCTAGTTATGATAAACGCAAATAGTTTTATAATTCTGTTTATAACATTTGTTAGCTATTAAGGCTACTAATTCTTGTTTCGTTCAAACATATAAAGCTAGTTTATGAAGATGGTTTTTATGGAAAAAAAAGCTAATGATATAACAAAAGTGGCACATTTCACAGAACTTTTTCTTATAATCTAAATTTTCTTTTTTTTTCTTTTTTTTTTTCAAATAATCTAAATTTTCATCGGTATATTATTTTTTGGGGGAGTTTTCAAAATACCGTTTTTATTTCAATTTTGGAAAATATTTTTTCCTTTTTTTGAACTGTCGACGTTTATAAACTTTTATAATGCCGTACATTGGTTTTTATAAGCACATACAAATTTATGAAGTTGTTTATAACTTTATCAGTATTTATTAGGGTTTTTAGTGAAAAAACCCCTCAAAAAATTATCAATCGCAAAAAAACCCCTCAATTAAAGATTTAACGAAAAAACTCCTCAATGTTAATTACGTTAATATTTTTAACCCTCCGTCAACTTTATCGTAAAAAAATCAAACAGAACCGTTATATCAAAACGCTGCGTTTTAACTAGTACAAAACGACGTCGTTTTTAGTTTATATGTGTAAACTAATTAGGTTATTAGTGAAATAACCCCTCAAAAAAATATCAATCGTGAAAAAACCCTTAATTAAAGATTTAACGGAAAAAATCCCTCAATATTAACTTTGTTAATATTT
>OVAN01015019.1:0-11615 GCA_900406275.1 Anastatica hierochuntica
TGATCTTTGGCTACAGAATCCGTGAACCACATATCATTGGCAGTGAGAATTCCGGTTCCCACAAATTTTATCACATGTTTAAAGAGATTGTGTTGGTTTGTATACATTATAAGGTAAAGTCTCGTTTTTGTATAACCTCGCCGACGCTTAATTTTTATTTAATGCATTTTCTTGTTCTATGTTACTTGTGACAGGAAATTTTAGCTAAAACTGTGATTCTAATTTTTTTTTATGATTTAGGGTTTAGGGTAAAGATTTGCAAGGAAATTTGCGAGGATTCCTCGCAAATATAGGTTAAATATTAAATTTAACCTCCTTCTTATAAAATCCAAGTTACTTATTTAAGTCGTATGAAAATTTGGTTTTTCAAATTATTGTTCATATAAGTCACTTTCATCTTCAAAGACAATGCATTTAGTCACATTAATGAACATGCATTTAATTTTTTTTATAAACACGTCGAATTGTCATTTATTAATTATACAAACATAATATATAACATCAATCATCATCATAGTCAAACAAATCAGATACATAAATGGAATCATTTTCATCGTCTGATTCTTCATCTTCGTCATCATTATCCTCCTCTGATTCATGCATAGTGTCTTCGTTGTCGCTTGAATGTACATCTTCAAAATCACGCGATGTTGGGTCAGCTTGTATGACATCTTCGGTAGATTCGATCGGAATAGCCGTGTCTTCTCCTTTCCTATCCTCTTGTAGCACAATGTCGTCTTCAACTCTGATTATACGACCCCTTGGACTCACGTGGATATGGGACGAATGTCACTTAATCGTCGAATTTTTTGTATTGTCTGTTTGAATTTACGTTTTTAACCCCCAAATTGTCCACTCGAACTCCTTGGCTGACATTTGGGTCATACTAATCGCACCTGAACAACACACATCGCAAATTCACCACTCCGGGGTAATTGACTTGTGAAATCGGATTAATCACACCATAGAACTCTGGTTCCCCCCGTACATAAATGTCGTAATTTGCAGATGACCTACGAGAACCGTGTTGATAGGTTTGAAACGTATACCCGCAGGAGAAGTACATCGGTGCAGTGACTATCTGTGCAATTGGACCTTGAACGAGTTCGTGGATTCAATGGGGGAAAGGAACATCGCTATATCGATTGTTGACTTCAAATGAGAGTGATATGTACGAACGTTGAACGTGTTTAAAAATCAATTTCATAAAAATTGAAACGTTATATACACTTACATAGAATAGTAGCCACTTTGCGAAATCTCTGTCTTTGTATTTCTCGTACTCCGTGTCCGTTAAATTGGGATAGGTCTCCCTAATTTTTCAATCAAATAAGCTACAATAATTAATTTTTTTTAGTAAATTTAAATAACAAAATACTTTTTTATTATCAAATGTAAATAATGACATGTGTACCTCTCTAGCGGTTGCGCGAACTCACAGTTTCCTAAAATATAAGTATGTCCACTGTGAGTATATGCAATATCTTCCCATAATTCCTCCTTTAACTTCCCCGCAAGACGTCCAATTTGTCAGAACATGTCATGCACTACATTGTACGTGGGCGCCACGCCGTCATCGTCGTATCGCCGAGGTCTGTTTTTCTTTGTTTGAACCATTGGTGGGAAGTAATACTGAGTATAGTGAGAAGTTTTCTAAGTTAAGCTTCCAGCGACGATCGAGCCCTCGACTCGAGCTAGGTTTTACGCTTTTCCTTTCAAGTATTTCATATATCGCTCAAAGGGGTACATCCATCTGAAATGTATCGGACCAACTAGAGACTCTTGGTGCCGAAGGTGAATCCATCGGGATATGCTTCATAACCTCGAAGAATAAAGTGGGAAATTTATTTTCCATGTTGCAAAGCAGAACCGGAATATTACTCTCTATCTTCGCAATCCCATCCTAAGTCAATGTTCGCCCACATAAATCGCGAAAAAATAGTCCAATTCTTGAATATGAAACAATATTTAGAGTATTAATTACCATATATTTTCATGCATATACATTAATTGAATGAAGAATGAACCTACATTTATTACCTTCTATTGCTTCGTGCTGATGTTGCGGAAGTAACTCATGTAGAGCAAAATGTAGGAGCCGCTGCATAAATACATGGCAATCGTGGCTTTTCATGCCTGAAAATTTTTGTCCCTGCTCAACGCACCTTGAGAAATTAGGGACATACCTATCTGGAAACTTTATGGATGATTCTGCCCAATCAAACAGTTCTCTCTTCACTTCTGCTGTTAATGAGAAGGCAAAAACTGGTAATTTCCCATCTCTTGTATCATGCAACTTGCTCCTTACACAAAACTCAACCAAATCACGTCTAGACTTGACAATTTTCTTTCGTCTTACCTTGCACATTGAGAAGCGTATGCATGATATTGTCGAAAAAGTTTTTCTCAATGTGCATCACATCAAGATTGTGTCGAACCAATTGATCTTTCTAGTATGGGAGCTCCCAGAAGATGCTCTTTTATGCCAGTTATGACTTTTCATATATCCATCAGGCATGTTCGGTCTATTGTGCCAATTTCCACCGCGCTTCACAGTTTCTTGAGCACCGTAATACTCAATTTGCACCAACACAATATCACCATTCATAAACACCGGGGAGGAAGCTTCACAACTTTTGTTCTTCCTGAACAATTTCCTGTTCCTTCTATAAGGATGGGACATCGGTAGAAATCGACGATGATAATCAAACCAACAAGGTTTACGTCCATGCTTATGTTGAAATGCTTCAGATTGATGTGCACAGTAAGGACATTGTAACCTTTCATGGGTTGTCCACCCAGATAGCATTTCGTATGACAGAAAGTCGCTGATTGTCCAAATAAGCGCCACACGCATCTTAAAGTTCCTTTGTTTTGATTGGTCAAACATACGAACACCTGCATTCCACAAGTGCTGCAACTCATGGATCAGAGGTTGGAGAAAAACGTCTAAAGATTTCTTAGGGTGCTTTGAATTGGGCACTAAAATGGTCAAGAACAGAAATTCCCTCTGCATGCACATCTCGGGTAGGAGATTGTACGGCGTCAAGATGAAAGGCCACAAGGAATAGTTTCTTCTGGACATTCCAAATGGACTGAACCCATCTGTACACAAACAAAGATACACATTTCTGCACTCGTTAGCGAAACCAGGGTATACCGTCTGAAAGTGTTTCCATGATTTCGCATCTGACGGATGTGTCATCTCTCCCTCCTAAGATGTATGTTGTGCATGCCATTTCATGGCGCCCGCTGTCTTTTCTGAAAGTTATAGACGCTTGAGCCATTCGGTGATTTTCAAGTACTACATCCGGTGAAATGCTATGCGTGTACGTCCAGTTGTAGGTTGATATCTCGGTTTCCCACAAAAGCAACACTTCTGCAACTTTTCATCATCTTTCCAAAATATCATGCAGTTGTCGATGCATACATCAATCATTTGGGATGGTAACCCAAGACTGAAAACCAATTTCTGAATTGCATAATAAGACTGAGCCGAATTATTATCCGCATGCAATACTCTTTAATTTAATCAGCCTATGCATCCATGCAAGTCTTAGGTAAGTTATAATTACTTTTAATTGTCATCATCCTAGATAAAAATGATCATTTAGACTGACCTTGTCTACATCCATCGTAGATAGGTTGATTAGCAGCGTCTAACATATCAAAAAAAAATTAGCATCTACATTCGGTTCCTCATAATATGGAAGATCAGCAAATGTAGCATTTTCATCAAATGCATATGATGTTTCCTGAAAAGCATTTGTAACCATATCATGAAACCTATTTTCTTTTTCATGCTAATGACGACAAGTTCCTCTATTTAGGTTCCAAAAGCTACTACCATCTTCAACATTACAACTTTCTCCATGGGAAACCCATAGATAGTAATTTGGGGTGAACCCTCTACTATACAAATGTTTCTTCACATTGTCAATTGAGATATACTTCTCGCTCCCACATTTAATACAAGGGCAAAAGATTTTACCGTGTTTTTGCGCAATGGAATTGTTTGTCGTCTGATAGACATGTCGTCCCGATACTCTTTCGTAACTTCCCCGATATATGAATCTCTATGCTATACATCCACCTCGTAAAGCGAAAATTTCATGCTCCGAACCCAACATTTTTTTCCTTTTCGGTTTAGCCTACTTTTTCCTTAGAGTTTTTTTTTGTTTTGAGATGTTTTTAATGAATGGGAGAGGGTGAAGTTGTATTTATAGCCATCTTTTGCAATTAATTTGCCAGGAAATATACCTCGAAAATAGTTGTTACTCATCTGGAAAACATGTTTACCTAACTAAGAGTTATCCTCGCAATTCCCTCGCAAATTTGCGAGAGTTTTGCGAGAAAAATACGGTCAATCGTTATTTTCTCGCAAACTCTTTGCAGATTTGCAACGAAATTGTGATACATTGTTTTGGTCGCATATTTGCGACTAATTTGCGAGGAAATATTTTTCCCAAGCAACTTCTTCACAAATTGGTCGCAAATTTGCAAGGAATAGAGTATCCTCGCAAATTGACCGCTAATTTGCGACAAAATTGCAAGAAATTATATTGCTCGTATATTTGCGACTAATTTGCGAGGAAACTTTTTTCCAAACAGATTCCTCACAAATTGGTCACAAAATTGCGGAAATATGTTGTTTTCTTGTAGTGGGTTCATGAGCTAGCAATGATTAGGTAGACTAAATGTAACCAAGATGTAAGGGGCAAAAATGAACACTCCATTCAAGGGCAAGACAAGAAAACAACTAGTCCACTTCCATGATCCTTGTCCATTTGATAAATTCTAAATCGATTCAATCTCCCGATGTGATCTAAGATTCATCAATCATTAAACACAAGCCAAAACACCCACTAAACACCTTAGTCATCTATTCTCATAGGCTAAGAACGTTTAGCAATCCTAAGGTTCTCTTAGACATTTCATCAAACACCTTCCGAGTGTGAAAGCCTTAAGGTCTAGAAATTGAATGATCAAATCAAATCTAGCATTAAATGTTCCTTAATCATGTGAATCTAATAGGATCTAACCCATTGCAATCTCAATCACACTTAAATCTACTCTAATCTACCTAACCCATAAACCACAAATGAAACTACTCACTAATCATGGACCTAGAACATTAAAAAACATAAGATAAACTCATGATCATGATAAATAAAGAAGAAGATGTAAGAAAGGTAGAAAATTTTTAAAAGAAACACAAAGATTCAAAAAGCATTAATGTTGGGTTCACAACATTAAGCGAGATACGAAGGATACTTAACCAAGATCCTTAGAGAGAACTCATAACATAAGCGACATACGAAGGATACTTAACCAAGATCCTTAGAGAGAAGATACATCTAGCGAGAGTCGATTCTAATCTTTTTTACTTCGCCATAACCTTTCCAAGCCCCTATCTACTCTAAGCTCGGAGGCCTAAGCAAACTACTTCCATCAAAACACACTTGACTCTTTAACATTCATTAAATTTTTGTATTCGTGCGGTTGTCATAATGGGCAAGAGATCGATATCAATCGGCTTGGTAAGGAAAAATGGCTTTTAAGGTGACAAGAGATGGCTAACATTTTTATTTTTGGTTCACTCTCAAAGGAAACACGAAATTTTGGTCATTACGCAAAAGAAAGGAAGAAAGGGATCAATTGATGTATACAATGTCAATCTTCCATTCATTCTACCCAAACCTCCAAACTTAAACTCTATGATCTTACCAAGATTTCATGTTTTCCCATCTCACACCACTCTCTAAGACTCATTTTTGAGCGAACATTTCTTTCAAACACCAACCACATCCTTTTTATCTTTACTTAGAGACTTGAGATACTCTTTGATTTCTTAGCTCTCTTTAACCCTTTTCTTATTCCACTGTCATTTCTAACACTTGTTTTCTCTTTTTCTTATCTTAACTAGTGGAACTTCCTTCTGTAAAAACTCGAAACCTTTTCCTTTAAACATTTTCTATCTCAAGCATCTTTCATTTTAAGCACCAAACCAATCTGTCTTTTGCATTTCACATTTTCTTAACCCTTCGATCTCATCCTATTCACATCAATAATCCCACCATTTCTTTCTTCTTATTCCCTCCCTGTGCTACCTAGTCTCTTAGGCTCTAAAAAAGAAAGGCAAGCTCAAGAATGGAAGAGGAATCATTGTCGTTGGCGTTGGTTATCTCCTCCTTCTTTGTTGCCATCGCGGCTCTTATGAGGAGTGTCTTGATGGTTCAAAAACCACCATTGCATTTGGAGTCCCACCACAAGAGTGCCTTCCTCCTTCATCGATATCCATCCTTTCGACTTCTTTCTTGTGTTGGGTCCTTGAGGACCCTTCTCCTGTAAGCTTGTTAGTGAGCACCTTGACTTGTTAGTGAGTATCCTTTAAGCCCTTAACTACCTTAAGAAGCTTGTGAATGGTTCTATCTTGCCACTTGTTCCATTTTTGCATTGTCTTGAGCTTCTCATGAGCATAAATCAATCCCTTAGAGGATGATTGTCCATCGTAGGCGTCAAAGTGATAGCGGTGACTACCATAGACTTCTTCTTCATTTCTGTGGGACCTCTCTCCGCCATTCCCTCCCCATGGCTCTTCTCCTATTATCTCTTCCCCGTCATTCACACCTCATTCTTCCTCACTTGAGCTATCCACTTATGGTGCTTTACCCCTAGCTCTTGATATCCATATTGAAGATTGGGTGTTGGGGATGTAAAAACCATCTTTTGGCGTGACGAAAATGTTCTCTCGCTTGGTGAGGGTGGTGGCATCTAAGTTGTGCAAAACAAACTTCCTTTCGTCGTACATTCTGTACGTGTAGAAAAAATCATCCGCTCCGCCTAAGAACCGTGATGAAGACAAGTAAGCGATGTCAATAGTCAATATTGGTTCTTCCTAAGGTGGGAAGTTGATCGTGTATCCCTCTTTCGCGAATTCCTTGAAGATTGAGTGATTATTCCCCCAACCATCAATTGAGCTTCTTTATCCTTTGATTTGGAGAGGGTCTCACGAACGTCTAGGATATGCAACAACAAATCCCCACCGAGATCGACCCCCTCTTTGCTCATTTCTCGATGGTTTATGCCATTGAGGATGGGTTTGATGCCTCTTGAGAGTAGATACATCTCATCCTTGTTAATCTTTCCCGATTCCTTTCTTGCATAGAAAGTGTTTGCAAGACACTTTTGAACATATCTTATTGTCGGGTGTAGAATCTTGGTTGCTTTGATACCCGTCGTAGATTAATCGACCCCAATCTCGGTCCACAATGCCTTATATTCGTCCGTGAGCTTTCGTAACTTCGTTTTCTTCCCTTTTTGAAGGTCTAGCAATTCACTTAATCCAGCGGTGTTCTATTGGAGAGACTATCCTCCAATCTTATAGAAGAAATCGCCCTCCTTGACATTATAACCAAGGGTTGAAAGAAACTCACAAGTAAGATCCTTGTAGCCCGGTTCATTTGTGAAAAAGAAGATCCCAATTCCCATGTTCACCGATATCTCCCACACATCATCGAAGAGCTCGAGCTTCTCCAAAGTGTCTCTATCCGCCCAACGGGTTTGAACCAACTTCTTGATCATCAAAGCATTGTAGTATTGCTTGGCGGTGTGTTTTCTCGGTTTATTTTTCTTGTCATTTTCTTAGGTGCGGGTTTACGTGCGGGTTTACGTGCGGGTTTATTTCTCGTTTAGAATTAAGCGACATCTTCATATTTTTCTTCTTCCGTTTGACATTTTGAGGTTCTTCCTTCGGTTAGGATTGTTGAGCTATTTCTTTACCTTTTTCTCTCCTTGTACGAGTACTCGAGCTTGTTTCTTCCGCCGCTTTTTGTGGGTTTGATGGTTTCCTTGTTGAGTTGTCTTTCGTCTTAGTCATTGTACATGACGAAGCTGGGGGCTTGGGTATGGCGTGGCTGACAGCAAGAAATCTATGGCTCCATGGCTGGCGGTCTGGCTGGCGTTGTTAACTACCAAGAATCTCACTTTGGACCGCAAGGATTGGTTAATTCTCTGGCTGGCGGCCTCGCACAAGGGGGCTGACCGCAAGGGTTGAATGATGGACCGCCAGTTCTTGTTGTCTCTAAGGCTAGCGGTTGTCCTGAAGAGGGGAGGCCGCCAGGAATGTGTCGGGTCCGCCATGATGTTATGCCAAGGCGTTGAAGTTTGTCTCTACTTGCTTTTGGGTTCCAATATTCATCCAATTTGATCCAAATGACCTGAAATATGGTAGAAAAGAAGAGTGGAATTTAAAAATCCAAATCCTAAGACGTCGATATAGTTTTATCTATTTATGACTCGAAAAACGTCTGAAAATGATCTAAAATGTCCTAAGATGAAAAGAAAACTCTACTGAACTCTAAGCTAAACTACAAAAAATGCGCAAACATCAACTCCCCCGAACTAGAATCTTGCTTGTCCTCAAGCAAACAAACAAGAATCTATTCCAAGGAAAGAGGTTTGAAGGCGGGGAACTCATAACCTAAGGGACATACGAAGGATACTCAACCACGATCCTTAGAGAGAAGTAAAATATAGCGAGAGTCGATTCTAATCTTTTGTACTTCGCCATAACCTTTCCAAGCGCTATCTACTCTAAGCTCCGAGACCGAAGAAAACTCCACCTATCAAAACACACTTGACTCTTTAACATTCATTAGATTATGTATTTTTGCAGTTCTCATTATGGGCAAGAGATCGATATCAATCGGCTTGGTAAGGAAAAATGGCTTTTAATGTGACAAGAGATGGCTAACATTTTTATTCGGTTCACACTCAACGAAAATACGAAATGTCGGTCATTACGCAAAAGAGAGGAATAAAGGGATCAATTGATATATACAATGTAAATCTTTCATTCATTCTACCCAAACCTCCAAACTTAAACTCTATAATCTAACTCAGATTTCATGTTTTCCCATCTCACACCACTCTCAAAGACTCATGGTTAACGATTTATCCGGTTTTAGCGAATGATAAATGGAAAAAGTGATAAAATCAAGTTTAGAGATAAATATTGAAAAATCGTGAAGATAAAGAATATTCTCGAAAAAAAGGAATATTTCTGTGGAAGGATATACTTGAATCTAGGGCAGAAAAGGAAACCGGACACACAAAAATTTCTTCACAACTCACACTTAGAGTAATTAGGTTATTTTTCGTTTTTGTTAGCGAGCTGCGTCTCAACTAGGTTTACAAGTCTTACGCTGTTAGAACTAGGATACTCGCTGATAGCTCTCACGGCCATGGATGACCACCTGTTGTAATGCTCAAACGCAGATTCAAAATAAGATCTTGATTTCTCAACTCTGATTTTCGATTCTCTTTTACTTTTGTTTCGTCGTCTGTTTCTTCGTGTTTGTTTTGATCTATCGTTGTTTGGTTTAGCAGAAATCCGAGACCTCAAGGAAAGTTAGGGTTTCCTAGCTTTCCTTTGATTACGAAAATCGACAGTGCGAATTTTGGTTCCCACATCAACCTTTACCAAGCTTCATAGAATGACTCATTGTAACCTTGCTTGAAGCTTGTGAAGTCGTTTCCAACTTTGGCCATCTTTTCCTTCAAAAAGAATTTAGTCATGTACTCTTTTTCCACTTGAGCCCATGTAGAGACTAACTCTGAGGAGATATTCTTCTACGATTAAGCGACCACATCACCTAAAGAGAAGGGGAATAGTATCATCTTTATTTCCTTTTCACTTACCTCATTTATATTGAACATCCTACAAAGTCTCTCAAACTCATCAAGGTGGTCTAGAGAATTATCCGCTGGAAGACCATTGAACTTGTTGTTTTAAACATGTTGATGAGGCTATGTTTAATCTCAAAATTATTGGATTCTACCGCAGGAGGTTGTATCTCGGTCGTAATCCTACTTGTATTAGGTTCATCAAATGCACCTATCCTTTCTGCTCTAGGACGCTCTTGGTTTTGAACCTCAATCTTTTGAGCTTGGTTGTTGTCACCAACATTGTTCCCTTGGTTCCCAATGTGATGAGGACCTTCCATGGACATTCAAAAGCAAAGCAAAAACAATTCAAGAGTGTTAGTAATTGGTAACTTAACTTATTTAGTCTCAATAAACTATCTATAACTAAAAGGCAAATAATGTTGCTCCCTAGAAACGGCACCAAAAACTTGATGAGATTCAAGTTCTAATCTCAAACCTTAACCTCTTGACCACAAGTATATGGTAAGAAGTTATAGTAACAGTATCGAATCCTCAGGAAGCAAGTTTTCACACACTTAATTCTATAGATGGTTTCATTAATCTAATCCTAAACGAGTGAACGATTTTGAATTCAAATAGCTAAAAGTAAAGAATCAAACAAAAGAGAATTAAGCAAAGCAAAGATGAAACTAAAATAAAATGAGATGAGATGGATTCAAGAAATGGAAGAAATTTGGTTCATGAGCTAGGAGACTGATTAGGTAGACTAAATTTAACTAAGATGCAAGGGTCAACAATGAACACTCCATTCAAGGGCAAGGCAAGAAATCAACTAGTCCACTTCCATGATCCTAGTCCATTTGATGAATTCTAAATCAATTCAATCTCCCGATAGTAATATAAGATTTATCAATCATTAAGCACAAGCTAAAACACCCACTAAACACCTTAATCATCTATTCCCCTATATTAAGAATATTAAGTAATCCTAAGGTTCTCTTAGACATTTTATCAAACACCATTTGGGTGTGAAAGTCTTAAGGTCTAGAAATTGCAAGATCAAATCAAATCTAGCATTAAATGCTCCTTAATCATGTGAATCTAATAGGATCTAACCCTTTGCAATCTCAATCATACTTAAGTCTACTCTAATCAACCTAACCCATAAACCACAAATGAACCTACTCACTAATCAAGAGTTTGGAACATGTAAAAACATAAGATAAACTCATGATCCTGATAAAGAAAGAAGGATATATAAGAAAGGTAGAAACTTTTTTAAAAAAACACAAAGATTCAAAAAGATTTAGTGTTGGATTCACAAGAACAAAGAAGGAGAAAACTTAGGGTTCATATAGGTTTTTAGAAGAGTATTTGTACATAATTGATGTGTACATAATTTAACGAATATTTAGCATCACTTAGTATGCGTTTTAATTGCATTTAGGTTGTATTTAATGCATTTAGGTGTTAGAATTCATAAAGTTTATAAGTTGAGTCTAGTTTAGGATTTTCGTCTTTGCATTGCATTCTTTTGTATTTGTAGGTGCACCCTTTGGATGAGCAACTTGAGAGCTTGGGATGATGGATTCTTGATGCTTAAATGGTGAAGAAGCAAAGAGAATCAATTGCCAAGTGGAAGTGGAGAAGAGGCTATATGCAAATAATACACCATTCTGACGGCAATTGGAAAAACAAGAAGAAGAAGCCATAAAGAGAAGCTCCCATCGACCTCCAGGTCGATGGCTGGCTACCTAAGGTCGATGGCTGCCTACATTTCCAGCAAACAACACCCTTGCTGCTAAAGGGAAGCTCCCATCGACCTTGTGCATGCTCCCATCCACCTTGGAGGTCGATGGCTGGCTACCTTTGCCCGAAAATGCCCTTTTTAGGGTTTCCTCACCCCCCTTTTAGTATAAATACATCCTCTTAGCCACCAAGAACAT
>OVAN01015020.1:0-11613 GCA_900406275.1 Anastatica hierochuntica
ATATCATATTTTCTCGCCAACACCGCAAAATTTCATTTTCCCGCCAGAACCGTCAAATTATGGTTTTGCGCCAAAACAACAAAATATCATTTTCCTGCCAAAACCGTAATACCGTATTTTCTCGTCAAAACCGCAAAATCGTATTTTCGCGCCAAAACCGTATTACCGTATTTTCCCGCCAAAACAGTGAAACCGTATTTTCCCGTCAAAACCGTAAAATTTCATTTTCCCGTCAAAAAACGTAAAATCACATATTTTCCGCCAAAACCATAAAATCGCAATTTTTTGCCAGAGCCGCAAAATCAAATTTTCCCACCAAAAATGCAAAATCTCATTTCCCGCCAAACCCGCAAAGTCATATTCTCGCGTCAAAACCGTAATACTATATTTTCCCGTTTAAACCGTGAAATCGTATTTTCNCCGCCAAAACCGTGAAATTTCATTTTCCGGCCAAAAAAGTAAAATCACATATTTTCTGCCAAAACCTTAAAATCGCAAGTTCCTGCTGAAACCGTAATATCGTATTTTCTCGCCAAAACCGCGAAATCCCATTTTTCCGCAAAAAAACGCCAAATCTTTATTTTCCTTCCAAAAATTTTAAATCATATTTTCGCGCGAAAACCATAAAACAGTATTTTCCACCAAAACCGTAATATTGTATTTTTTCGTCAAAAATAAAAAATCTCATTTTCCCTTTAAAAACGCAAAATCTCATTTTTCTTCAAAACCATAAAATCACATTTTCTCACCAAAACCGTAAAATCGCAATTTTCCCGCAAAAATCGTAAAATCACATTTTTTCGTCAAAACCGCAAAATTACATACTTTCCACCAAAACCGTAAAACCACATATTTTCTGCCAAACCGTAAAATCGCAATTTCCCGCCAAAATCGCAAATTCAAATTTTCCCTCAAAAACTGTAAAATAAGGTTTTATGGTGTTGGCGGGAAAATACGGTATTATGGTTTTGGCGGAAAAATACGGTTTTATGGTTTTGGCACGAAAATATAATTTTACGGTTTTGGCGGGAAAATGAGATTTTGCGGTTTTGGCTAGTGCTAAAATATAATTTTACGGTTTTGGCGCGAAAATATCATTTTTTGTACTAGATATATAGAGATTTGATTCATTTGATTTGGATACCAAAAAAAATATTACTTGTGCTATAATCAATCTCTATAATAACTTTTGTTTATTCCCCAAAACATATTTTCTTGAAATGGATCCTAATAATAACCATTCAAGCAATCAAAATTCTACAAATTGCTTTTTTTTTATTAAATTCAATATATTTACAATTTTTATTAATATAAATAAATGATAGAATAAGGTGTTGAATTTTGTTAAACAAAACTATTGTAGAGTATAAAAAATGAGTGAGTGTTGAATTGTTAGGTGAAAGAGAGAAAAGATGATGTGGAGTATTAAAAAATAAAAAAGAGGGTGTTGAAAAACCAAACCAATGAGCGGCACAAGTGGTACAGTGGTTACCACCTCTATTGGCCAAGCTCACTTACCTGGGTTCGAACCCGGGATGATGCCCTTTTCAACGAACTACTAAACCACTAGACTGATGACAAAAAAAAAACCAAACCAATGTACATAGTCTTATGCAGGATGCCTTCTATAAACACCCGTTTGGTCTTTCGCTCTTACCAGTTTTTCTCTGCAAGTCGGCATCATATTGTTGGAATGTAGAAGTAGAAGTTAAAAACACTCCATGTATAATAGGACATGTGTGTAAATAATTTTTAAAAGGTTTGTCTTTGGATATGTTTTGGTCTTGGTTTTTGAAGCTTTTTTGTTTGGTCAACCATTGAATCTTTCATTCAAACTAGATTATCCTTTACAAAGGATCTAATAGATTACTTAGTTTCAGATTAATAGTTTGTTATGATTAAGCTTCATTAAGTGTAAATGAGCAACTAACTCAGCGTAAATACAAAGAGTATTAACCGGAAATGTAAACATAGTCTTTAACCAATACCAAATAACCAAACCAAATACATATATCTCGAGACTCCCCCTCAAGATGAAAAAAAAAGTTGTGGATTCCTATCTTGGACATGAGAAGTTGAAACTGAGTGGCTATGAGTGGTTTAGTGAGCAAATCTGCAAACTGATGAGTAGTGGAGATATGCAAAGTTTTCACAAAACCAGCTTGTACTCTCTCACGAATGACATGGTAATCCCATTCTATATGTTTTGTTCTTTCATGGTAAACAGAGTTATTGGCAATATGCAAGGCTGCCTGATTATCACAATAAAGCACATGAGTATCCACTAACTTGATATGAAGATCAGAGAGTAAAAAGTGTAACCAAATTAGTTCATTGGTCGTTTGAGCCTTACTCCTATACTCTGCTTCTGCAGAACTCTTAATGACCACATCCTGCTTCTTGAATTTCCAAGCAACAAGAGAATCTCCAAGAAATATGAAATATCCAGTGATTGACCTCTGTGTATCAGGACATGTGCCTCAATCAACATTTGGAAAAGCTTTAAGAGTAAGTTTAGACTTTGCAGAGTAAAAGAGGCCTTGTCCTGGTTCCTTCTTGAGATATCTCAGTATCCGATGAGCAGCATGAAGATGAGTCTCACGAGGCACATTAAGATACTGACTGAGCTTATTTATTGCAAAGGAAATATCAGGCCTAGTCATTGTCAAGTAAATCAACTTGCCAATCAGCTTTCGATAATAAGTGATGTCCTGTAGAAGTTCTCCTTCTCCTTGACTGATTTTGACATTAATCTCCATTGGTGTATTCACTGGTTTTGATCCAAGAAAACCAAATTCTTCTAAAAACTCAAGTGTATATTTCCTTTGTGATATAGAGATCCCTGCAGCTGATCTTGCTACTTCTAGCCCTAAGAAATATCCTAGAGGCCCTAAATCCTTGATCTTGAATTCTTGGCCCAATAATTCTTTCAAACTAGCAACTGCATCAACATTATTACTCACCAAACAAATGTCATCAACATAAACCAAGAGAGCAATGAAGACTGAACCAGTTTGTTGAACAAACAGTGTAGTGTCTGCAATTGATTGTACAAATCTATAAGCAAGCAGAACTCTTGAGAATTTATGAAACCATTATCATGAAGCTTGCTTGAGGCATACAATGATTTGATGAGTTTACAGACTGGTTTTCAGGTAATTACTCCCCCTGTCTTGGTGTGTATCCGGGTGGTAAACACATGTAAATCTCTTCTTCTAATTCACCATGTAAGAAGGCATTAGTAACATCCATTTGGACTGTTATCCATCCAAATATAGCTGTCAAGGCTAGGATCATTCTGACAAAATTCATCTTAGCTACAGTATTAAAAGTATCCAAGAAATTGATGCCTTCTTGCTGAGTAAATCCCTTGGCTACCAGTCTGGCCTTGTACCTTCTCTAAAGAGCCATCAGAGTTATACTTAATCTTGTACATCCATTTACAATCGATAGGTCTTTTGCCTTCTGGTAAAGAACAATTTTTCCAGGTTGATGTGCTAACTAAAGCATCTAACTCCTTGTTCAGAGCATCAAGCCAAGGTTGCAACAACACTGCCTCATTAAAGGTTTGTGGTTCTTTCTCATTTAGATTAGAAAAGCAGAACAAGCGATGCTCAGGAGAGAGATTTTCGTAAGAAAAAAAATCAGAAAGAGGGTGATCGGTACCATGAAAAGAGAAGAAGGAATGCTCTTTTGTAACATTAGAGCAGCGATACTGAGCTAGATAACTAGGTGGTCTAGTCTCTCTGCATGGCCTCAGATTGTTCTCAATATCAGAAGTAGGAACAAATGGAATAGATGAATTTTGTGGTGGTGATGAGAGTGTTTGAGAAGAAGATGGTATATCTGAGGATGAGATGGGTTCTGGAACAATAGGCTCAGTAACAACATACTGGAAATCATTTTTAAACAGATTGGAATCCCTGTTTGAAAAAGAAAAATCATCATAAACTGGAAAAACATTTTTGTTTTGTGTTTCAAAAGAAGGAAGAACACACTCATCAAAGAAAGAAAAAGATTTATGTGAATCATTATCTATGAAAGGGAAAATGTTTTCACGAAAAACAACATTCCTAGAAATGGTGATTGTGTTGTGTTCTAAGTCTAACACCTTATATCCCTTAAAACCATATTCATAGCCTAAGAAAACACAAGATCTAGCTCTCTCATTAAATTTTTGTCTATCTTTAGTTTGTGTAGAAGAATAAGCAAAGACACCCAAACACTTTCATAAAACTATAATCTGGAAGTTTCTTGGTTAAAAGCTCATAAGGTGTTTTGTTATGTAAAACAGGTGTAGGAATCCTATTTATTAGAAAAACATCTGTTGAAACACATTCAAGCCAATAAGAAAGGGGTATGTTGGGTTGAAAATATAAAGCTCTTGCAACATTTAAAAGGTGTTGATGTTTCCGTTCTACCAATAAGTTTTGTTGTGGTGTGTATGCACATGCATAATAATGAAAAATGCCTAACTGAGTAAGAGGATCTTTGAGTTTCAATTCAAGTAAATTATCTAATCTTATACTCTTAACCATGCAACCATACTGTGTGGAAAACATCTTTAAAAACTCTGGAAAGACTTTCCAAACCACAGTTTTGTTTGATAAGAAATAAGTCCAAGTGACTCTAGTGCAGTCCTCTACTATAGTGAGAAAAAATCTATAACCTTGAACAGAAGTAACATGAAATGAACCCCAAGTGTCTACGTGAGTCAAAGCAAAAGGTTCCTCATAAATTTTTTGATTAGAAATAAAAGGTAAACGTTTTTGTTTTGACAAATGACAAACTTTACAATGAAAATCTGAAAGTTTCTGAAGAGTTTTTAAATTTGTAAAAATTGTTTGAATTCTTGAGTTTGCAGGGTGTCCCAGACACTGATGCCACAACTCAGGTGTAGCTACCATGAAAGCTACATGATTCTGAGACTCAGGGAATTGCTATTGACTTAACAGATACAAATCACGTTGTTGACTACCCTGACCAATCATCCAATCCTGAATATGGTCTTGAATGAAACACTTGTCATGATAAAAATGAACAAAAAGATTTTTGTTTTTAGTGACAGAACTGACACTGATTAAATTGTAGTGAAAAGAAGGAACATAGAAAACCGAATGCGAAGTAAGCTTCTCACTGATCTGAATTGTTTCAGAAATATGAACATGAATTGTGGTTTTGTTAGGAAGTGTAATGGTGGTGTTATAAGTGTTTGATATATGAGAGAACATTCTAAGGTCACAACAGATATAACATGATGCACCAGTATCTAGAATCCAAGTCATTTTTTGAGAATTAAGGCTTGGTTCCATAGAATTTGAAAGAAAAGATACAAATGACATACCTTGAGATGTGATAGAACCAACGGTATGAGAGGTGGTTGAAGGACCTACGACTTGATACTGTGAACCTTGATGCTATCTGTTTAGATGAGCAACCAACTGTAGAATTTTTTCTCTACCCCCTGAGCTACTTCCATCAACAGAGCTCACACCAACATTAATCATATTGACAGGATGATTCAAACCAGATGATTGATTTCCTTGTGTATTGAAGCCAAAAACATTGCCAGTAGAACCATCAGAAGTGGAACCTCCATTATGATACCCAAGAAGTGGAACAACATTATATGGAGTTGTAGAACCCCCATTGTAAGTGATGACATGGTTCTGAGGTTGATCTTGTACCATATTCTCTGAAGCATATACCATATGTACTCCATTGGACCGAGGAGGCTTCCCTTTTGGAACATAGTAGTTTGTGTTTGTTGGGATTTTATATCCAGGTGGGTATCCATGGAGCTTGTAACATCTGGTCACTATATGTCCAAGGAGGCCACAATGTGAGCAAAGAGGTATTTGCTTGCCTTGCTGAGGATATTGAAATTTTGGTTTTCCTTGAGTGTGACCTATCTGAAACACAAGACCTGATTCAGGTGTATAGAACTTGGAAGTCCACGTCGTTGTTCATCTTGAGAAATGAAATTATAAATCTTGGTCATATCTGGCAAAGGCTCCATCATAAGAATCTGTCTCCTAGCTTGAGTAAGAGAATCATTCAGCCTCATCAAGAAGCTGACAATATTGCGTCGTTCATAGAGTTGAATCCTGCGGTCATTAGACCTACAAGTACAACTACCACAAGTGCAGGAAGGTAGCTCTTCATAATTTTCAATTCTTCCCACAAAGTAGTCAAACGAGTGTAGTATGCATTGAGATCTAGAGATCCTTGATGAAGATTATAAAAGTTGATCTTGAACACTATAGATCTTGGACAAGTTACTTTGCTTAAACCTTCCTTCTAGATTCAACCAGAGCAATCTAGCATCATCAAAATATATTGTACCAGCTCCTATTTCTTTCAATACTGAGTTTGTTATCCATGTACATACCATATCATTGCATCTAGTACAAGATCCATAATCGGGATGATTCTCAGAAGGTTTAGAGATATTACCGAATATGAATCCTAGCTTGTTCTTCGCGTTGAGAGACTTGACGATAGATCTACGCCACGTATGGTAGTTTTAGTATCCAACAAGCTTATCAACGACAAGATATAACGGATTTGAGTATGGATCTGTGTTCGCAATCATCACTAAAGGTCTGAAACTGTTGGAGCTAGATTGGAGTTATCTAGAGTTGAGGTTGAAGAATATGAAGTCATTGATGTCGATTTGAGTTCAGTTGAAGAAGATCAGAAGCAAATGAAGTCGAGATGAAGTCAGGAATAAGCAACCGACGAAGATGAAGATAGATCTCGGGAATAAGCAACCAAAATCGAAGAAACAACAGATCAAAATGATCGAAAAAAGAAGAGAAATCGATTTGTAACAACAATTCTGTATGAGATTGAAAGGGAAATTGAGAAATCAGAGTGATTTTGCGGAAGAAGTGAATGAAACTTGGTGAAAAAATGCTATGATACCATGTCAGATTAATAGTTTGTTATGATTAAGCTTCATTCAGTGTAAATGAGCAACTACCTCAGCTAAAATACAAAGAGTATTAACCGAAAATGTAAACCAAGCCTTTAACCAATACAAACCAAATAACCAAACCAAATACATATATCTTGAGACTTAGCAATCTTATTGGCTTTCTCATTAACACTTCGAGAAATGGCGGTAAACGAGACTTCCGAAAATAAAGTAGAAAATGATGTTAGGGCTTGTTCATTTCCTCATTCGGATGATCCATCTGGATGAGCCTGTGTTTTGTTGTTTGTTTAGTGCATAATTAAGCATCATCTGGATGGATCATCCAGATGGATCATCTAAATGACTTTCTAAAATACATACAAAATTTTTAAAATATTTGGACGATCCTAATCGGATCATTTGAATGAAGATGATCCATTCAAAAATATAAAAGACTAAAATACTCCTAAGTAAAATAAAACGTTACACAAAAATCAAACCTTAAATTACATACCCAAAATCAAATTATCCCAACCAAAAACAGAAAATTATATTTTTCCATAAAAACCTCAAAAATCACATTTTCCGCTAAAACAACTAGTTCACATTTTTTTTGCAAGGCATGGCCAAAACCTAACCGTAACCGTCTTTCGGACCGTAACGGTTACGTTTTCAAACTGTAACCAGACCATAACTGTATGAAACAGTTACAATAGTAACCGTCAACCGTAAAAATATTTTAGTTATGTTAAACGTAATTTTTAACCGTAACCGTTAGTTAACCGCAACCGTATTTAAACCGTCGGTTAACCATGAGATTAACCGTAAAATTGTAATTGTAATCGTTTTTAAAAAAAAATTATATATATATATATATACACATATTTTACGTGAACTCTATTAATAACAATATGCAAGAACCTTATGTATCGACAAATCTTGATCGATACCATTATTTTCATAGTTCATAGTTCGCTTATCACTTCCATTAGCATTAGAATATACATTATATATTTATTCATTTTATAAAAGGCAATCAAAATTCAAATTTATTCATTTAATAAAGTCAAAAAATTCCAAAGTAAATTGCTTTCATTTCTATCTTCATAATGTATTTGGCGTAGATTTTATCTTTCCCATCCAAAATCAATTAAAACTATGAAAAATATAAATATAGATCACATTTTAACAAAACTATGAAAAATATGAATATGATCATTTTGGTTGAATTTAACCAAAACCAAATCAGCAAATCATAATAAGAATTCCAACTTTTTTTAGTGTAGAAAATATAATAAAACTTTTTCCTTAGATTTAACATTTAAATTTCAAAACATAATTTTTTTAATATAATTATTATTATTAAGTTAGCTAATTTTATTTATCTTATCAAAATATTTTTTAAAATATAATAATAATTAAAGTTACTAACCATATCTTGATTATAAAATAACCATAACCATACCTAACCGTAACCGTTTAACAATAATCATATTTAACTGTAAATGTTTTAACCGTATATTAAATGGTTAAGGTTAAGGTTAAGCATTTTTTCTAACCGTAACTAGCGGTTAATCAACCTTAACCGTGGTAACCGTAACCGTGGTCTTACCCTACTGCAAACCGAAAATCTCATTTTTACGCCAAAACCTTAAAATAACTATTTTCTGCCAAAACAACAAAATTACATTTTTTCGCAAAACTGAAAAATCACATTTTTCCGCTAAGACTGAAAAATCACATTTTTCCGCGAAATCACAAAATCTCATCTTCCCGCCAAAATCACAAAATTTCATTTTTTTTCGCCAAAACCGTAAAATTTTATTTTTCACGTCAAAACCATAAAACAGTAGTTTCCCGTCAAAATCATAATATCATATTTTCTCGTAAAACCGAAAAATCTCATTTTTCTGCAAAAATCATAAAATTATATTTTTCGCGTCAAAACCGCAAAATCTCATTTTCCCGCCAAAACCCTAAAATTATATTTTCGCCCCAAAACCATACAACCGTATTTTCCGCCAAAACCGTAATACCATATTTTTCCGCTAACACCATAAATTTACAATTTTGCGAGAAATTTTGATTTTGCAGTTTGGGCGGGAAATTGCGATTTTGCGGTTTTGGCAAAAAATATGTGAATTTACGGTTTTGGTGAAAAGTATGTGATTTTGGGTTTTGGCGCGAAAATGCGATTGTACGGTTTTTGCGGGAAATTGAGATTTTACGGTTTTGACACAAAAATATGATTTTATGGCTTTGAAGGAAAAATGAGATTTTTTCGTTTTTATCGGAAAAATGATATTTCACAGATTTGGCGGGAATATACGATATTACGGTTTCAGCGCGAAATTGCGTTTTTAAGGTTTTGGCAGAAAATATGTGATTTTACGTTTTTCGCTGGAAAATGAGATTTCACGGTTTTGGCCAGAAAATACGATTTCACGGTTTTAGCGAGAAAATATAGTATTACGGCTTGATGCGAAAATATGATTTTGCAGGTTTTGACGGGAAATTGCGATTTTACGATTTTGGCGGAAAATATGCGATTTTACGTGTTTGGTGGGAGAATGAAGTTTTACGGTTTTGATGGGAAAATACGGTTTAACTGTTTTGGCGGGAAAATACAGTATTACGGTTTTGGCGCAAAAATACGATTTTGCGGTTTTGACAAGAAAATACGGTATTACAGTTTTGGTGGGAAAATACGGTTTTATGGTTTTGGCTCGAAAATGTAATTTTATGGTTTTGGCGGGAAAATGATATTTTAAGGTTTTGGCGCGAAATCTTAATATTACAGTTTTGGCGGAAAAATGAGATTTTGCGGTGTTGGCGAGAAAATATGATATTACGATTTCGACGAAAAACTACGATATTACGGTTTTGGCGTGAAAATACGATTTTGCGGTTTTGACGAGAAAATACGTTATTACGGCTTTGGCGGGAAAATACAGTTTTATGGTTTTGGCTCGAAAATGTAATTTTACGGTTTTGGCGGGAAAATGATATTTTCCGGTTATGGCGGGAAAATGAGATTTTGCGGTGTTGGCGAGAAAATATGATATTACGATTTTGACGGGAAACTACGGTTTTATGGTTTTGGCGCAAAAATGTAATTTTACGGTTTTGACAGGAAAATGAGATTTTGTGATTTTGAGAGGAAAATGAGATTTTGTGATTTGACGGAAAAATGTGATTTTGGGGTCTTAGCGGAAAAATGTGATTTTGCAGTTTTGCTAACAAATGTAATTTTGTTGTTTCGGCGGAAAATAGTTATTTTAAGGTTTTGGCGTAAAAATGAAGTTTGCGGTTTTGCAGAAAAATGTGATCTAGTTGATTTAGCGGAAAATGTGATTTTGCGGTTTTTATGGAAAAATATAATTTTGCGTTTTTGGTGAGAAAATGTGTTTTTGGGTATGTAATTTAAGGTTTGATTTTTATATATTTTTTTATTTTACGTAGGGGTATCTTAGTCTTTTATGTTTTTGAATGAATCATCTCCATTCAAATGATCAGATTAAGATCATCCAGATATTTTAAAAATTTGTATGTATTTTAGGAAGTTAAAACCAGTGAATACACCAATGGAGATTAATGTCAAAATCAGTCAAGGAGAAGGAGAACTTCTACAGGACATCACTTATTATCGAAAGCTGGTTGGCAAGTTGATTTACTTGACAGTGACTAGGCCTGATATTTCCTTTGCAGTAAATAAGCTCAGTCAGTATCTTGATGCGCCTCGTGAGAATCATCTTCATGCTGCTCATCGGATACTGACATATCTCAAGAAGGAACCAGGACAGGGCCTCTTTTACTCTGCAAAGTCTAAACTTACTCTTAAAGCTTTTGCAGATGCTGATTGAGGCACGTGTCCTGATACACGGAGGTCAGTCACCGGATTTTGCATATTTCTTAGAGATTCTATTGTTGCTTGGAAATTAAAGAAGCAGGATGTGGTCAGTTAGAGTTCCGCAGAAGCAGAGCATAGGAGTATGGCTCAAACGGCCAATGAACTAATCTGGTTACGCTCTTTACTCTCTTATCTTCATATCAAGCTAGTGGATACTCATGTTCATCCCGGAGGATTTCGGCTCGGCTCTCGAAGAGTTGGTGTTTGTTGAAAACCCGTCTCTTGTCGGAAAGCTCAGTGCCGTGATCGGCAATTTCACAAAGCTAAGAAGATTGGTTCTTACCGGAACGGGTTTGACGGGCCGATTCCAAGTCGGGTTGGCGATTTGTTCAGTCTACAAGAGACCACGCTCTCTAGAAACAGCTTGAGCGACGGTTTTCCGATGAATGGTCCATAAAACGGCATTTATACCCAATCGTATGGTGCAATGAGACATTTATACCCGATCTAGAGGGTCAAATAGGTTCGATGGAAAAACGTCATCAATACCAGGATTAAGAAAACAACTCGCGAGGGCAAAAAGTCACATCAAAGAGGATATTTTTTTTGAATCATAGAAATTAATGAAATTGGATAACAGAACTGATGTTATCTCGTTTTTGCACGGAATCGATTTCGCACGAATTTTGCACGGAACAATTTTTTAAAATAAGTCTTCGCACGATTTTTGCACGAAAACCTATTTTCATCATCATCATCTTCATCGTCTTCACTTTCAAGTGTATCCATGATTTTTTCTTTGATCACAAAACTATAACAGCGGAATCTAGGCTTTAATCCACGA
>OVAN01015021.1:0-11613 GCA_900406275.1 Anastatica hierochuntica
ATTCTGTTTTTAATTAAATAATTTGAAAATAATGGCATTGGTTGTAAATATAAATTGTTGGGAAGGGTAGGTTTTGGTATTTTAAAAAAGAAGAGAGAGAAGGTCATTTTTGTGTTTGACCAACAATTTTGAGTCATTTTTGAAATCACCCCTTTTAACATTTTGTCTTTTTTAAGAGTTAAGTGTTTTAAAACGAAATTTATATAAAATCTAAATTATATATTGGCACATATTATAATCTAAGTTAACGAAAACACATATTGAAATCTCGTGAATTACAATTGTGTATACGTGTAGTGTTCACGTTAAACGCGTTTGTTCGTCTTGCGTGATCAAATTCTTTTTAAACAGTTAAGTTGACAAAAAAAATTAAAAATGCAATTCACATACTTATAACAAATTAATGATGTATATTAAAATCATTGTTTAGTCATGAAACATTATGATATGTATATTACAATTAAGAAATTTTGAATTAAACTAAAATTTTAATATCCCGTAAAGTAAAAATTTTAAATTAAATGTAAAAATTTTATATAGAAGAGTTAATGTTTAAATTTAATAAAATAGAAATTATGTATATATGTAAAATGGAAAAATTATGTATGGAAAATCATATACCTAACACAAGTCATGATCCTAATCGATTGTTGACAGATATCGAAATCTTTTAAGTTATAATTTTGTGAAGTGTCAAACTCATCATTTTTGTGATTAAAAATTTGACACATAAAGACATTTTTTTGACCAATCCATTTAATTATAGGAAAACTCCACAATTGATAATCCAATTTGGTGAAAAAAAAATTTTACAAAGGATGTCTCTCTATTGCGGATCCTTGTAACTCACGTTAGACAGTCTCCTTTAAAATTCAAAGAGTGAGAAATAAAAATAATAGAAATCTGAGAAAATAAAATTCAAAGGGTTCAAAAATCATGAACAAAGTTTGAGAAGACAAGCCATTTTTTACGCATCAGAACATTGGTGATTAGTTGTGCACAGTCTATCTCAAAATCTTGACAATCTACCTTTCTCCCGTGAATCTTTTGTATTGCACATAATAGAACTTCCATATCTGAATGATGTAGTGTTAGACTTTGTCTTCACAAATATAAGCGTTCTCCCCTTCGTACATTTACAAATCCAACCAATCCCTGACCTTGGGTTTGATAGCTTATAAGAACCATCCATTTTGCATCAAACCTTTGAATTTCATTCATCCATACCGAGTACTCAATTCAGCGCATGATCAATTATATTATCTGCCTCATGTTCAACCCCTTAAAACATTTTTTATTCTATGCCTTCCATACTAACCACACTATCTAAGGATATACCCCATTGTCCCATTTTTATCTATCCATGAAGGAATTCTCCAAAACAGAAAATATGAAATGTGAATATTGAGCTTGTAGGAATACATAGCTCATTGTTGGGACAGGAGATAAGGTTCATGCGTTGACAAAAAGAAAAAAAGATAAGGTTCATGCTTTTAATGAGGTTGAGCTTTCAAAAAAGACATGATTTACGATTTTCACCACCATATCACATAGCTTACATATTGTATCAGATACTATTCTTCGCTACGATGGTCTTGCTGAGATTACAAGAACATCTGATACTACCTGCCGCATTAAATGTTTAAAATCTTATTGTCAATCCAACGTCAATGCTCAAGCCTATAACATATTATGGCTTGGCCCCTCTTCCACATGTCCATTAGTGATGTTTTTCATATCTTTTAGAAGTCGACATCTCAGTTTGATCGTAGATTTTCTGAAGTTGTAAAGTGTCAGAGCAATGTATCCCTTTTAAACAATATGTTAGGTTGAATCCCCTAATAAGCATTGTATCCTCTGGATTGATGAATTCTTGAAGAGTTGGTACATGCCAATCCTTTTTGTTTGGATCAATCATATGTTGAACATTTAAGTTAGAGTGTAGCCAACTAGCTCTTCCCAATGTTGGTAGTGGATAAACATATGGTAACCAAAGATCATTCCATACTGAAATCTCCGCTCCCGATCCTATTCCAGTTTTAGTACCTTTTCTTAATAATTTATGCGTCGAGAATATACTGCTTCATCTGAAAGATGGAGAATGCCTTTTTCGCGAGAAGTGGATGTCGCTTCCGAAAGTATCTCCCCTTAAAATCCCTTGCAACCAATGAATTGAGGAATTAACACATCCTCTATAATTTCTTAACTAGTATTGCCGAGTTAAAAGTCATTAGAGACTTGAAAGCCAACCCACCTCCTCCTTTGAGTTAGATAATTTATCCTACAAAATCTAACGGAAACCATGGTTACATCCATTAGAGCTCAACCAAAATTTAGGAATCACGCCAGTTAATTCGAGGTTAGCTCTTAGTGGAGCTTGAAGCATGATGACATAAGTAGGTAGAGAAGAGCTATGGATCTAACTAATATATATTTACTTCCTTTTGATAGAAATTTTGATGTCCATCCATTTATCCGATTGTGTAAGCGCTCCTTAATGTAATTGAAGAACAAATTAAAACGAAAAAAAAAATAATAAAATCGATGAAAAAGGTGAGAAGATGAACAGCCAATATCGAATCCAAAGGTGCTCTAATACCACTTGATATGTCCCTAGAGAGAAGGACCAAACTTTGGATTGGGTTTAATGATAATCCTATATGTAAAGATGCCACAAGTGATAATGGAGAGTCACTTGATAAGCCTGGTTTGATCTTTAGAATCCACCAAATATTAGTTGGCTTCAGAATCCACCTTAGCCATAAACGTTCACGAAAAAAAATTGAGAATTACTCTCAGAGTAAGCAAAGCTTTTTGATAAATAAACTGAATGACAATTTCATGGCTTCCTTAGACCATAATAAAGACTTTACAAGAAGAAAACAAAGATAAAATCAAAATTGTTCTGCTGGAAGTTTGAAAGACAAAAAACAGTAAATAAGACTGTGTTTTTTGAAAACCATATGATATATAGTGAAAATAAGGCATAAATTTCGTGATGCTTTATATATTATGCTCCTTTCATGATCCAAATGCAAGTAAGTATATCCTGATTGCGTATCATGCGTTCTGCCTCTTTAAAATCTGAATGCTGTATGAATCCGAGCAATGCTTCCTTGAGCATTTTGTTCCTAGCCCGAGTCACTGGTCCTTCGGGTACAAGCAAATCATCCTCTTCCATTGTCTTAGTATGATTCATATCTGAAACATAATAAATAGGTTTAGTTACTTTATTCATTATTTAATTTTAAGTGAAAGTAAATTCTAAATAGTATTAGATTTTAAAAGCATAGCTTTTATTTTTCTTTTGCACTCAATTTAGTTATCTTTTTCGAATGATCGATGTTTAATAAATTGACAAGTAAACAAAAAAGAGCAAATTATTAAATTGAAAGTATGATATGATTAAGTAACTGATAGAACCGGAATTAGAAATCCAAAAACACAAACTCAAATTCAAAAAGTAATCGAAAAGAAATTATATTATATATTAAAAGAGTATATGACGAAAAAGTAATGAAAATTGACCAAAATGAAAGCTAAAAATTGAAAGATATTTACAAAAAAAATTTAGTTATACTTATAAAATGATTAACATATTGAAATTTGAATGAATGAGAGACACTAGAGAGCAAATAAATAGTGATAGTTGAATTATATATATATATATATATTTATATATATATATATATAAATAATATACTATAAAGAAGTAGATTAGTGCGTTGCCTAGATTATTTTATTACAAATAATAAAATTTAATGATTTTAAAAGTAACATTTTTTTATATTATTGTGCTTTACTGTTATATATTTTCTATTTTAATAATGTTTGATATATATCAATACAAATTGTAAGTTTTTTGTATTAGCTAAAGGGAATGTACCCAATGTAAAAGTAAATATAAGAAAGTAAAATTTTATTATGAAAAGTTGAATGCAGTTAACGTGAATATACTATGTAACACAATGTAGCTTATAAGATTATTATTTTATTACATATGATAAAAATCGATCGTACAATAATTATCGTAACAATATATAATTCATAAAATTATGATAGGTCTCAATCAATCGATCAAATTATTATATGTCAAATATTTAAAGTTCTACATTTTCATATAAATAAATTTTCTATTTTACAAAAATTGAATACTCAATGTGGTATTTTCATTATAAAATAAAAATTCAACAATAACAAAATAAAAAATCTACTCATTAAAAGTCATTTAGTTTGATGTTTTTTATAAATATTTTATTTGGAAGTGAAATCTTAAAACCACTATAAATTACTTTTGCATTATCAATTTTTTTTTTATAAAGTATGAACATTAATGAGATATTTTTATTATAAAAATACTCAAACACCTAACAATAGAAATTCAAAAATGAAAAATAATATAGTGTATTATTTTATTCAAACATTTTATTTTATAGTTGAAGTTCTAAATTATTTTAACTATTTTTTAGTACTATACATATTTAATATTATATAATTTAATTGTTAAATAAGATATGTTCATTATCAAATAGAATTTAATTTTGGGAAAATAGAAAATTTAAATTAAAACGAAACGGCATAAGAAACAATTCTCCTAATTACATGCAAAACTATAATCTTCTATTTGAAAAGTTTGTTATATAAATTTTAATATTTCTAGATTAGTTATGAAATTTCTTGAGTTGGGTTTAAAAATAAAATTTTAAATAATTAAAAATAAATTTTAAAATAAATCTTTGATCATGATAGTTATAATTGCATAATTGTAATTTTAAAAACTAATTGACAAAAATATTTTATTTATATTTACCAACGAAGTGTTGGTTCAGTAGTAAAATCCTCTAGAATTAACAAGAAAGTAACGTATTCGAGTTACATTCAGAGAGGTTGACTCGCCAAATGCGAATATCTTATCTGAGTTGATTCCTTACTAAAAAGATAAAAGATTCCCATGCCCTAAACCTTTTAGTTATAAAAAGAAAATATATTTTATATTCACTTTTGTTTATGTATTACACATATTCTAATACAATATAATAAGAATTTAGTAAGAGCATGATTAGTGCATTGATGTTGAGAGGTTCTTTAAAAAAAAATAATAGTATTTTATTATATGGGGTTTTAAGATTTTAAGAACCCCATATAATAAAATACTATTATCTTTTTCCTTAGAACCTCTCAAAATCTTAGCATTAATCATGGTCTAAGCGAGATAGTATTTTTATTACATTAGATAACTAGATAAGTAGAATACGATATATATATATATATATATATATATATATATATATATATATATAACTTATGGATGATAACCTTATATGGCACAGACTTAAAAAATAATGGATATTTTATATTGGTAATATGATATGTGTTAGTTTAGGAAACTATTTTGCAAAGTAAATATAAACATTTTTATTTCTTTTTACTTTCAAAATTTCAATCATGTTATTGCTACATTTAGTTAATACATTTTGTTATGTGTACATACAAATTTTAAAATAAGATAATTTGTTCCATTTGATCAAATAAAAAAAAATCAGAAGTACAATATACCAAAAAGGACAAGTATTTTGCTTTTAAAATTATTTTTTCATAAGTTTGAATATTTTTTAAATTTTCAAAAAATTATTTTGTTAATATTTTTAGACAACCCACTATTTTTAAAGTATTGTTTGTAAACATTCTATAATTATCATTGATTTTATTTTGTTTTTAATTTTGTGAAAGTTTTCTTAACCTAATTATTTTTATAATTTTATTTCTTTTATTTATAAAAACAAAGATAAATAGTATTATTAGAATCTATAGTTTATGTAATTTTTTATTTTACTTTTCATAACTCTTTAGATTCATTTTTAATAATTCATTAAAACAAATAATGTTGTTTTGTAAGTTGAAATAATTTCTTTTTATTTATGAAATTAGCTATTAATTTATTTTCTAAAAGTTTAAGTTAGCAATATAAATTTTAACTTGTTATCTAAATTTTGTTTGTTTCTATCATTTAAGTTGTTTCTTTTTAAACTTTTACTTTCTATTTTTCTTTTGTTTTTAAAATGTTTTTTTTACATTTTCAGATAAATTTAATCAAGATAACTTTGTAATCAACCGGTTTAACTTTTAATCTCATATAAATTCATTTAAAAATATATATATAAAAACAATTTGGCATTCGAAATATATCTGTTTGGGTAAGGATCTTGATCAAGTTGGCACAATCGATGCTTAAGCGGTTAGCATATGGCTATACCTACTCGACAATCTCGAAATTGAAACTAGTCTTGAATATGCATTATTTGAGATTTTGAAATTTCTTATCACCTTTTGAGATTTTGAGAAGAATTATTATTTGAAGAACACAGTTCGATGAGCGTTATAAAATGTGCATACGTCATCTCTTTAGCCTATGTATAATATATAAAAATTGTATTTGGATGCAATAGTTCTTATTGCCGTGTCCCCCATTTTCACCGCAAAACTTCATGGGCCATTTTGTCTTGTCTCTCCATTTCAATGCAAACTAAATATATTCTCTAAATTCAAATTTAGTTTGTTTTAGATATGCATTGTTTGGGGGAAAAAAACGATACGCATTGCTTATGTTTCATGAATGTATAACGTTTTAAAAGACATTCCTTTTTTCGCGCAAAGGCAACGAATACATCTAGAGTGAGTATCTTCATCGAGAAACAAAAAAATGCTCTGTGGCACTATCTTCGAGCTTGGCTACGTCGATAGGTTGTGATGCCTGAGGCGACGGCTCTGTAGACGCCTTGATGTGTTCAAAGTTTTGCTATGAAAATAGCACCAAGCTGCAAGTGCACATTGAATGCGGTAATATTTAGAGATCAAATCTACGAAGACCAAGAACAACACTATGTGTTTATAGGATACATATTAAGTTAAAGGGAAAATATGACATTTTGTACTAGGGTTTGTGTGGCACGAATTTAATAACTAAATAAACTAAGACTACCTAGCAAACAAGATCAAAATATTAAAAAAATTAAGTGACGAGAATCTCAAAGATAGATTAAAACGGATAATTAAATCAGTTAATTGAATAGTTTTGTCCTAAAACCCAAATCACGCAAGAATAACTAATATACTACCTTAACTTCAATTGTTAATGTCTAAACAGCCTAAATTATTCAAATTTCGTTGATAATCAAGTAGCTAAACATGCATAAAGTTCAAATTCGATAAGTTTAAAAAGCCCAATTAACTCACTTTCGTTCGTATCAAAATTTTGCTCATCCAGATTAGTCAAGACAATTTAACAACACTTTTGGTGAGTAAATTAATTTTAAGAGCAATAGCTAGATGGTCAATCCAACAACATGTAACAAACAACAATCTAGATGAAGAACTATAAAGGAATCATCAAATCTAACAACCTAACAATCAATCCATGAACCCCGTTTGAAAACCTTTAAACTCAACAAGTCGTCTACACATAACTCATGATAACAATGGGTATACTTGAGGAATAATAAGAAGAAAAATGCCATATGTTAAGAGTCAAAGGCTTAGACACTTAGCTATGACGGTTCTAAAGCGAGATCTTCGCCTTAGTGTTGCGCGATTGTTTATGCGAACAAAAGACAACAAAGCTTTAAAATTTTATGAGCCCATTTCCTAACAATCACACAATCCAACTGCACGGATATGCTATTGTTGAACTTAGGGGTCGAACTACAAGGAGCAAACCTTAGCTAGATAAGTTCAAATTTTAAGAATGCACAACCGTTCTTAAGCTAAGCAAATAAGGAAAGGGGGTTTTTTCGTTTTGTAATTAAAGGATGAGTAATTGAAATTGCAAAAAAAAGAAATCAAATCAACCAAGCATAAGTGGACAAGGAAAGTAAAGCATAAAGTAAAGCATAAAGTAAATAATAAAGTAAAACATAAGGTAAAGCATAAAGTAAATCGTAAAGTAAAGCATAAAGTAAAGCATAGGTAGAAACCAAAATAAACAAGCAAGTAAAGGCAATAAGATAGAAATGGATCTTGGGAGATGGTCATTGCTTTGATCCGATTTAGTAGCTAGGTAATGGTGTAACAAGAGAAATAAACAAGAATTCAACCTCACGACTATAGAATCAATGCTTGAACTAATACCACTTTTGTGGCTAAAAGTCATATTTGCAAGCTAACATATTTCACTCAACTCTCGCTTCTTGTGATCATTTAGCAATCAATCATTAATAATCATTACATTTTGTAACCAAACTCCCTAGCTATCAACTCTCGTTAGCTAAGCTAAGTTTAGCATACTTTAGGCTCTCCTAAACATTTCATCGAACACCTCTCGGACGTGAAATGTATACATATCAAGATCAAGTTTTTATCCTAGATCTAGCATTAAGAACACCTAAACCATAGAGATCTAAGTCCTCTCTATCACTAAACACCACTCCCTAACCACAAATCATCTCAAATCTACGATTCCCAAAATCCAAAAAATACTCACACATCATGTGAGAGAAGAGAGAAAAGATGAGAAACATAAGCATGATTTAATAGATAAAAGATTTGCGATACAAAAATTTAAAGAGAGAATCTTGATCTTAAAGATCAATAGAATCAACTTAGAACATAAAGAAAAGTGTTGAAAAGTTGATAAGAGAATATAATATATTGTTCTTGGAGGCTAAGAGGGGGGGGGTATTTATACTAAAAGGGGAAGAGAGGGTGTCCTAGAAGCGCTAAAACACGTCAAAGTGTGCAGTTGTCGCCCAAAAGTGGTCTATTGTCGACCTCAAGGTTGAAAACTGCTCACTTTGGGCAGGATAGCTGCCAACTTAAGCAGTCGTCCACCTAAAGTGAGTTGTTGTCGACCTTTGCTCACTTTGGCAGCTTGTGGCTTCTTCTTTCATCCTTTTTTTGCTCCTTTTGGTTCCATCTTCTCCTATATCATTTGACTTCTATTTTCCTTGATTATTTAGCTCCAAATCCACCTTGAATCCATCTCTAGAGCCTCTGTGAATCCATCCCAAAATTTGTACCTACAAATGCAAAGAAATGATATGCAAATGCAATATGATCCTAAACTAGACTATAGACTCAAACTCATGGATTCTAAGACTTATGTGCAATATATACAACCTAAATATGGATGAAACCAAGCCAAAATTCACCAAAATATGCAAGAAAATATGTACACATCAACACCCTCGGACTTGCTCTTTGCTTGTCTTCAAGCAAACAACAAAGGCCAAATCCGGAAGTGAGGTTTGCAAATGGGAACTCAAAACCAAGATAACGGAGTAATGCCTTATGCCCAATGTCCTTAAGACAAGAAAATTAGTGCAAAGATCATCTAATAGCGTATGTACTTCTCAATGATCATCACAAAACCAACTCTTAGAATCTAAGCCAATCATCCATAAACTATCCCATCACCAATTCTTTTTTACATTCAATTAGGCTTACGCGAGTTCTTTACCTATGGACAATGCATCTCATCCATTCTTTTTGGAGTTCAAAGAAAGGGTTTATGTAAAGAAGTGTAAAAGGAAAAGGTTTCACTCGATTTATAATGGTTCATCTCAAAGAAAAGTAGTGCACGACAATAGGCAAAAAGCAAGGTGGTAGCCGAAAAATTTACGCATACAAAGCATTTACTTCCTCTAATTGTTCCCACCCATTGCTTCCTAAGGATCTAGACACTAACTTGATATACTTCCCATCCTAGCACTAGAAACCATAAACTTTTATTGAACCAAAGTCACTCATTATTTTTTTCTTTTTGTAGACAACTAGAGATTCTTAAACTTTTAAACTTCTTAGCTACTAACCTTCTTTTTGATTTTAATAGCCACTATCTAATGACTTGAATTCTTTCTTCCTTTTTATTTTCAAGAGTGGAGTATCAAAACTTTTAGTTTCTAAGTTTAGAGCTTAAATTTAGTACCAATCTCTAGTGCTTTTTTTCTTTCACTTCTCTTTCCTATCTTTTTTGATTTCCTTCTTTCTTTTTCTTTTTCTTATGCAAACAACCTAGGATCATATATGCATTAAGGAACATTTACTTGACTCTATACATACTAACCATTCCCAAGACTTCTACAAACCCACAACCACAAAGATTTTCCCCTCCTAAGACTCTAGTTAGCCTTAAAGTGAGGATAACTCTAAGGACGTATTCTCTTTTTCGTTCAACTTCAATTCACTTGGGATTTTCCCCGTGTGTGCATTTTCCAAAAGAGGCCTCACATACCGAAATATTAGGGGGTTTTGAAGGAAAGGTTTAAGGGTTTTCAAGGGTTGGTCACTACTCTAAAGATCATAGTAGCCACTTGAGCTAAGAAAGGGTGGTAAAAATGGTTAAAACATAGCTCAAATGTTAGTGTTTTCCCATGGTCAAGTATAGTAAAGCCCATAAGCAAGATATTAACATTCATTAAAGGCCATCTTAAATAGGAATTGACTTAAAAGATAGCTTACTTCCACATTCTTAAAGACTTGTAAGCGGTTTATTCTGATCATGAATTTTCCTAAGACAAAAAGTGGTATAAGTAACATCTTACTTCTAGTGAGGGCATTGGTCACTAAGCAAAACTCAACTATCTATGAGGTAATTCTATCATTCACCCCTATGTAAAATGTAATCCAATATGCTCTTAACAAACTAAGTATTTACAAATTGATGCAATCTATATGCAAAGCTTTGAAAACAAAATGAAAATCTTTTTGGTTTTTTCGAAATTTTTCAATTTTTTTTTCACAAATCATAAGTATATACAATGCATGACTCAATGAAGAGAAAAGAAAACATCAAACTCAAAAAGACATTAGTACTAAGCCCCTCCCCCGGACTTAAACTTCACCTTCTCGGTGAATTCTAAGCCGTGAGAGTGACTTTTAAAAACGCACATCAAAATGAAAATATGCAATGGTATTTACAAAGGATTGTAGGCATACCTTGGGACAATTCATATGTATGAGTGTCGAGTGGATGAGACGGAGGAGTCGTTATTGGCGTGGCGCGTGGACCTCCGTGGTGACTCTTGGAATGATGTTCTTGGTTGATTCATTTCTTGCTCTAGCGGTTCAAATCTTGAGCATCATACTCTCACCTAACCTTAAGGTTTTTTTGACGGTTGATTTGCGTTAAAGATGAAAGTATTGCTTTTGTTCTCGTTCTGCCCATGTGGGGTATGATAATCGCATAGCTCTTTGTGGTGGTGTCATTTGTTTAGTGCCTACATTTAAGAATGTAAGCAAAGTGAATACAAAACTTTAAAGAACACAATGAAACAAGCAAAAAGGATTTGACTTTAAATTGAGCAGAGCATTTAAGTACAAATAATCATATGATTCAATTTTTAGCAATTCCCTAATGCTACTTCATGATCCTAAATGCAATGTACTCATGCAAAACCAAAATGCCATCATTCCAAGACATATAATTTTTGGCCATTAAGGTGTTCTAAGCAAGAGTAAGCATTTGATTTTTCACTTTCTAAACTTATGAATTTGTTTGATGCTTACTAAACTACCAAGTTCAAAATCCATTTGATACCATTTCAAGAACATTTCTAAACTTAGACATGCTGTGCATTTAATATAATATGCCCAAATTCATAATCATGGATAAAACTCAAA
>OVAN01015022.1:487-11613 GCA_900406275.1 Anastatica hierochuntica
CCACATTATCCTCAATTTCTAAAATGTTGGGCATGTTGTTGAGAAATGAAGAGAAAGGGGAGTAAATTGCAAATATTTTATTAAAGCACATGTCTTTAGTAGCTTCTCCTTTCATTGCAATAACTTTTCTCTCTCTCTCTTAAACACTTAGCAAGAAACTCTTTCTCTCTCATTTTCTTGAAGAAAATCGAACTCCCCCTAGGATTTTCGAAAAATTTGAGCTTGATTTCTAAGTCATTATCTTGAACCTTTCATTGCATTCCTCTCTTAAGAACTCAAGGTATGTCTTTAATCTTTATCTTTTAAAGAAATGTTGAAATTTTCTTAGATTCTTGGGTTCTTTGATTTTGAAGTTCTAAACTTGAAATAAGTCGTACTCATGGTTAGAATAGCTTAGAGAATGTTTGAGAATTAGGATTCATGGCTTAGTTTACATGATTTGGTGCTTATTTGAAAGTTTTGAAAATTTGTGTTCTTGAGATGTTCTTGAATATGAATAGTAACTTTTCAAAATTTCATGCATTTGAATGATTCAATGATCTCAAACGATAGCCTAAGGATAGACATGTAGTTCCCAACAAAAATTTTGCAATTATGTCGAGTAAAAACGAAGTTATGACCATTTTAATTCATGGTTTTGGATTAGTAAAGGGTTGAAATTGCAGTATTTGAAAGTTTGTGATTCTTTTAATTTTGGGCATCTTGATGTATCTATTGCATTAATCTTATGTTCCTTGATGCCTTGAGAATTTTTTTTTCCACTTGAACCTTCTTCAATTCAAGAATTTTGAGCCATAAAAATTTAAGTAACTTACATGTCATTTCTTTTAAGTGTAGGAATCAATTCAGTGAACAACAAGAATAGCACCAATCACAAGAGGTAGAAAAGGAGCTCAAACTCAAAAAGGAAAGTCCAACCAAGCTTCTACTTCTAAAAGAGCTTCCACTTCTAAGGGTACAACAAGTTCGAGAAGAGCATCAATATCACAAAAAACCACTCCTAAAGAGCGACCACATGTAAGGCGCCCGATCTCAAACACACCTCCACCTCGTCCGCTATGAATCGAAGATGCCCAATGGAGTGAGGAGGAGAAGGAGGAGAGAAGATTCTTTGAAGAGATAAATTTTGAGCCTACGAAATTCATGGGAAAAAGGATACTGCAAGGTACGGGGCTTTATGAAGAAGTATGCTATTTCCTTGAAGGAATGAATCTCCGATGTTTGATTAATATGAGTGAACCCCTCTATGAGGAAGAGGTGAAGGATTTTCTTTCCACGATGAGGAATATCTACAATGCACCAACACGGCCAAAGGCAAGATATGAGTGCCTAAACTTCAAGATAAGGGACAAAGAATACTCAATGAGCATCTTTGAGGTTTGCCAGGCCTATGACCTACCACAAGGAGAGGAAGCTAGGTTCCCTTATTGGGATGGAATTAACGCCTTTTGGGACCTCATAGCCGATAGGCCATACACAGACGCAAATCCCAAGTCTTCAAGAATAAGGAAGAGGGTCGAATAGAGTCAATGGAAGAGATGAACAAGGTAAGAAGACACTAGTTGACTCCATCACGAAGGGAGACATGAATTGGTACACAAATGACTCATTACCGGCAATCCATCCTAATAAAAATTGAGTCCTTCCGAGTCCTGAAAGATTTAGTGATCCACTACTCTCCATGGGTGTCTCAGAACTAAAGTCTACTCCTCTAATGCTAAGGATGGCAATGATAATCTCTCCAGAAAGAGAAGTGTAGTTTGGCTCCTTCTTCTCATTAGTAGCCTCATGCTTCACTTCAATCATACTTCTAGCAGTGAGAGCTCCATAGTTGGCTCTCTGAGGATCAACAACAAACAACGATATGAGGATGAAACGTTGATCTCTAAGAACAACACTTTGCTCTGTCATGCTGAAAATTCATTATGCCAAGAGTCAATGCACACAGCGAATTGCGGAATGTGTGATCTTAGCCTCCTTTGAGTTCCCGGACCGAAGAGTCCCATGAGCAAATTTGTCCCATGCGCTATAAGATGCGTGGTTGGAGCTACACTTGGGCTACTCCGAAAAATCCAAGTGCAAAGTCTCACAAAGCTCTCTGATGGTCAAGGTATAAACGATACCTCTAGATAAAAATGAAAGAACACCGTCTTGTGCCGTAACCATCTCCTCTCGCGAGTAAGAGAGCTCAACTGTGCTATGAAATTCCTTAGAAAGCTCCTCATAAACCGGGAAATATAACTACATGAAAGCTCTCAAACACAAAACATCTAAAATCCAAGTGATATCGTTTCTCAATCCCAAGGTATCAAGTGTAGAGATATCCAACTTCAATGGACCTTAAATCTTACTTGTTGAAATGGTCATCGCATAGTCAATCTTTGGGTCCATCTTGGACCCAGAGGTGAGATGACCGTGAGCTTGAGCCCTTTGACTTGTGACTTCCTTTGCTTCTTAATAGGTGGAGGATTTGGCACATCATTAAGGACATGAGACACCAGAACGAATTACATCTCCTCTACTTGAATCTCCTCGCCATTCTCTTTTAAATCATCACTCAAGGTAGCATCACTCTCAATTGCTAGTTTTGTTCCATGCTTCTTTGTGGCATTCTTTGAATCATTCTTTTATGTTGCCTTCAAAGGTTTCTTGGATTTTCCTTTCAAATTGTTTGGTTCGTTAATCTTCAAAAGCGTTTTCCTTTAGGACCAAGGAGCAAGGAATGGAGTAAGAAGAAGCAAGCAAGTTGTCAATGCAACCACCATCGACCACCGTGGTGGATGGTTAGAATCATGTACTCAATGATGGGTTGAAAAGCAAGAAATTTGGAAATTTAATCCTTCATCTAGTATCAACTCGATGGTGAGCACCAAATAAGCAATGGCTAGCCACATTTTAGCCCATTTGGCCTTAGGGCAATGCTCCACTTCCTTATTTGTATAAATAGCCTCATAAACTCTCTAAGAACATAAGTTTGGTTTGTTTTTAATCTTTTTTAATAATTTCTAAGAACTTTGAGTTCTCTCTATCTACTTTGATCAAGATCATAACTTTGTAAACATTTTGATCATCTGTGTTTAAGTTTGTTTCTTTCCTCTATTGAATCTCTTTTCTGTGTTTGTTACTAAGATTGTGGGAGCTTAAACACCCAAACTTTTTCTTTGAATTTCAATGGATCTTAATGAGTATATCTCTTTAGTATCTTGACCTTAATCGAATTCCCTAGACTTAGTATACTAGTGCATTCTCTTTGCTTCGTATCTAGCTTTAAAGCTTTCTCTTATGTTCTAGTTAATTTAGCTTAGATTTATAAATTTAAGTTTGACTTGAGTGTGTTGCAAAAAATCTCCCGACTCATTTTCATCTCCAATGGTCTCGACGGCATGAACTCCTTGTTTGGCCCCTAGAAGTTGTGAAATCATTGTTTTCATTTCTGAAATGTGTGCGGCTTATGTTGAAATGTTGGATGCACGGAAATTTCTATCATAAATTTGACCACTATTGACGTCACTAAAAGCATGTTTCTTGATCAAAAGCTTGGCTTCGAGTACAAATATAGTCATGAAACTCCCATTGCTAGCTGTGTCTTGAGAAAACTTGTACTTGTGGTCGATTCCATTGGAGAAAATGTTCCATAGATTTCCTTCAGAGAAACCATGGTTTAGGCAGTCCCTCATGTATTGTTTGAATTGTTCCAATGCTTCATAAAACGATTCAAAAAATCCTTGTTGAAAGCCCGAAATTTTGCTTCGAGTAGAGAACGATCTCTGCTTTGTGTAGAATTTGTTCAGAAAGGCTCATTTTTATTTGTCCCAAGTAGTAATGGACTGAGGTAGTAGCGACTTCATCCATCTAAGAGCTTTGACACTCAATGAGAATGTAAAGAGTTTGCACTTGAAGTAATCTGGTGGAACTCCATTTGTGCGCGTAATTCTCCATATCTCTTCAAAGGTGCCAATATAATCAAGAGGAAGTTTGGTGGACTGTCCGTGGAATTGGTTTTGCATCACCATGGCTATGATCTGAGGTTTAATCTCAAAGTTATTTCTTTGAGGTTGAGGAGGACAAATTGGATTCTTGTCCAAGAAGAAAGCATCGGAATAATCGAAGTCTCTGGTTATTTGAGGCTGGCGAGGTTGATTATGTTGAGCTCGCCCTTGAGGTAGCTGATTCTGACGAAAAATTTGTTGAAGTAAGACTTGAAGTAGTTGGGAGCTATTGTATTTTTGCCAAATTCTCAGCAGGTATTTGTTGTTGATTATCCACTAGAACATGTGTATTTCCTCTTCCAGGTTGATTTTCGCGGATTAAAGGCAACATTATGAAGTTCGTGTGGATTTTCTTGGACTCCTTGAAGTCCAGCAGCATCACTGTGGATGGCAAGTTCATGGCCAGCAGCTTCATCGCATTTGCTAGCGATGGCAGCAGAACCACCCCTAGGAAGTGGATATCCTATTGGAAGATTATGGTTCTAATTGTCCATAGCAGCTAATCTTTCATTCTTCCGTCTCCTTCAGGTATGTACAATTAGATCAATAGGTGGATTGGTTGTTGATGGGTCGTCCAGAAGAGATCTTCTTTGCATAAAATATGAAAAGAAAAAAGAAAAAGATGTAAACTAAAAATAAAGCGTTCTAGACTAAAATCAATGCAAAATTTGTAGTAATGAATAAAGTCTCCGGCAACAGCGCCATAAAGCTTGATGCGTGTCAAATTTCACCCAAAAAATGACACTATAGCTGCAAGAGCACAACGTAGTTGTAGTACTTGAATATTGATTTCTACGAGGACTTGGATTGTACACTATGAATCTCAGGATTGACTTGAGCTAAATAGAAAATAAAAGTTGTTTTGGTGAGTGTAAAAAGAAATGACAACAACGAAAAGTAAGTAAATGAGGTTGTGAATTAGCAGAGAAAAGCGTTAGGTAATTAGAAAATTCACAGAGAATCATCCATCAAAGATACCGTAATGTCTAGGGAAAAGAATTAAGCAACGTGTAGAACTCAAAAACAAAAAATATAGATACTCTTTACTTTCGAGGTTCGGGATTCTATGCTTAATTAACCAAGAGACTCGACTTTCACACGGTCCTTACAGAAGTTAAACATGCACTACATGGATATAAGTTTCGATTAGTTCATTAAGCCAAGGCAATATGCTTTCGAAGCCTCCTTGAAATTAAGCTTGTTAAAGATTAGTTTCAGGTTATTTATCAAGCATTTGGGATGGAAATCTACCTATGATATGACTATTAAATGCATGGTAAAATAATCATCCAATATAAACAACCGAGATAAAAGACAATATGAATCCCTAAACAAACACTAGCAACTTATGATAACATTTCTCTTTCAAAAACCTATAACCTAATAAGTAATTTATTCAGACAAGGAGCATTTTAGGGGGTTTTTGATCAACGTTCACTGGGCAACTTTATGGAATGATGAACAAAAGAGATACTTCATTAATAGCTTAAAATCAGGCTCGTAGCCAATGATAGAATGATAAGCGTCCATGACTCCAAGGGTAACTCGTGTTGGTCCTTGGATGTTGTCTAGGTAGAACTCATAGTCCTCTTGTAGTTGTTCCTTGACCACGGGTCCATCGTATCACCATGATGACTTAGCGTGACAATGGCGCCTTGGCGACCATCGGTATGGCATCGTCGGTGCTGATCTAATAGACCAAGTTAATGTTGTCAAGAGAAAAATATCGCCAAGGGATATGACCTCGTGGGCCTTGGTTACTTAACCATGGCAACTTCCACCCACAATGGAGTTGGTGGTTTTGATTATGAGTTGTGCCCTATGTAAGGGCTGCCTACATACCCTATGTAAGGGATCAAGCCATTCGTAGTTCATATAATATCAATCGGAGGGTTTAATGACCCCAGCCGATGATGTAAGTCTCGTCGATGTGGTTCGTGAGCATCACTAAGATTTATAATGGGCCCGTGGTCTCATAGATGGTAGTAGACCTTACAATGTGGTTCATGAGCATCATCGGGAGGTCTTGGGAGCATTGTGGCTCTTTAACCATGTTAATAGACTCGTCGGTACGGTTCATGGGCATTACCGAGAGACTTAGAGATAAGAGTTACCTCGTAGGTTACATATTGTAAACATGTAGGTGAATAAGATATTGGGAGATTGCTTATTTGGTGAAGGAGATCTAGTCAACCATGGAGGATAAGCTAGACTATAGAAGTTTGCCTATCCTAGTTGTGGCTGGTAGGTTTCAGCTGTCTGCTTGGCTGTTCTGCCTCTAGAGTTGTCTGTCGCTCTATGGGTGATGTCGTCATTTGTCTGGAACATACTGGGGCTCTATGACCAGAATTCTTAACTGTCTCGGATAGACTGTGGATGACGCCCTTGTCTGCCAAGATAGTCTCTGTGGGCAGATTTTGTGTCTTTTTCATGAATGGGGCTCTTGAATAACTCCCAATGTGGGATCCCTTTTTAGGGTTTCTGAGATAATTATTTATAAATGTCTCTAATTGATATTTCCATATCTTTTAATAAAGATTCGGATAATTAACAATTTGTTCCATCTTAGCAATACAGATAATTTTCTTTTTACCTTTAACTTTCCTTATCTGATAAGGAAGAATTTCAGGAGAATATTCTGGGAATATTCTCGACCCTGGTTTCTTTAGTCCTAGCGTAGACTCATAAACATGGCTTGAGCCCTGGTTTCATTGCTTGCATCGCCCCTGGTCTGGCTAAGGCTTGACTCTAGATGAATAAAATTACCACCAACAGTTGCCCCCCACTTTTCATTTTCTAAAAAAATAATGTGAAGAGTAGAGATACTAATAGTCCTTGCCATTATCGCCATCCCACCAAGGGGTCTTCCGGTTTGGCTGAGATCGTCGTGGGCAAGTTTGAGTACATCGTGTGCAAGAGTAGAATCAATCCTTCTCAGTTTGATGGATTCATGATAGGATACGCAAGTAGGCCGTGGTTAAGTCATGCTGTCACCATCCAATCCGCATCACTTTGGTGGAGTTAATCTCCTAACTTTATTGTTTTTATTGGATTGCCTTTTGCCTCTTCTTTTGAATCCATCAATATCAAAGTTGATCAAACCTTATTCACCTGTGTTTCTTTCTCATTTTGGCGCAGACTTTCTTGTTTTGTCGTGGAGATCTTATCAATAAGGTTTAACCATAGCTAGGGTAAGGTTGTGACCCTATCCTTGGCTTTTGGTCTGAAATTTGCTTGCTTTTAGAGCATCATATGGCATGCAACCTTGGTGTCTAAGAATCCACTTGTACTTTGTGATTCAAAATCTGGAGTGTTTTTCCTCTTGGTCATAGCTCTGAGACAATGGTTTGACCGTTGGTCTCCTACTAAGACGTCTGACCATCGCTCGAGTTCTTAGCCTTAAACCACTTCTCTTTGGCGTCTGATCTTAACAATACCCAGGTCACAGCTTGGTTGATGACTCCTGGCTAAGCTATTGGCCTAGAGAACACTTGGCATGGGGAGTCTTGGACTTGATTGGCGCATGGCCTTGAGAGTCATGGTCTCGTAGGCGTTAGATCATGAGTTGCAGAGTCGATGGCTAAGCCTTGGGCACGTAGCCCTAAAGAACCAAGGGTTTGCATTTGTTAGACTATTTTAAGTCTAACCATGGGGCACTTAGCCTTGGTGAACCATAGTCTCTTAGCCTTTAGATTTACAAATCCTTATATTCTATATCTAAGCCTTGGGGCAAATGGCTCTAGAGAACCAAGGTTTGTATTTGTTATACTATTAAAAGTCTAACCATGTGGCACGTAGCCTTGGTGAACCATGGTCTATTAGGCGTTAGATTTATGAGTCCTTAGATTTTATATCTATGCCTTAGGGCACATGACCCTAGAGAACCAGGGGTATGTGGTTGTCATAACCAAGTCTAATTGTGGGGCATATATCCCTGGCGAACCATGGGTTTATAACTGTCAGACTATGAAAGTCTGGTACTGTGAGACAAGATCTTGCCAATTTTACGCTTTATGAGTCGCTGATGTGTTAGTATTTTAGTTGTTTTTATTACGGATTTCACTCGAGAATTATGGTTTTTAGTATGTATCTGGATCTCATTGGAGCGGATTTGTGTTCTTTAGTGTATTTACAGAGATCGAGTTTGGATGTGCGGAAAGATTTCATTTTGGACGGATATCAAGCATCGAAGGAAGTGTTCGTGAAAACCTGAAATACCCAGTCAGATGGACAAGGATTAATCGATCCTTGTTTCAAGATCGATCGATCCCTGTCCTGTTTTGCGAACCAATTTTACGAAGAACCATACTGAACTTATTGTGAACCGGATTTCATTACTATGACCTAAGCTCGTCTTTCTTGTTTCAGAATGATATTTTTCTGAGTTTTTGAGAGCAAAAGAGAGATTCGTAACCTAAGGAGAAGAATCATCTTTCGTACTTCGAATCCGAAAAGAATTTCGAACCTTACTCTTTGTTTATTGATTAACAAAATTATTTCTCTCTTTGATTTGATTTGTGTTAATTCTCTGATCATGAGTGAGTAGTTTATTTGTTGGGTTTAAGGTTCTCGCATAGGGGTTCATGAATTGTTGACATAGAATTGTATGATTATGGATTTAATCAATTGGATCTTCATCTAGGATTGTTCGTAATGCATGAAATTAAACTGGCCACTTAGTTTCTTATCTTAGGTTTTTTAATGCCTGGAAAGTGTTTGTTTAAATGCATGAAAGAATCCTACATGTGCAATTCTTCTTAAGCCAATGGAAAATGATGTTTAAGTGAATTGTGAACCTATCAAACTTGTTTAGAATGCATGATTACAATCCGAGAGTCAACAGAAGTTAGTCTCGAGGTTTCTAATACATAGGGAATTGATACTACGAAAGTATATCAGTTCTACATTAGTGTTTGAGTTCAAGACGGTTTAAAACTTTTTCCTTAATCTATTATTTGAATCTTTAATGAATTGTTTACCTGATAATACCCAATGCCCAAAACTTTTTTTGATTGAATTACAACCCCGCTGTTGCTTGCTTGCTTACTTTGTTTTCTTTATTTTGATTTATTGCATCTCTTAAAAGACATTTTTTCGCTTTAGCCCGCTGTTTGATCTGACATTCTTCGTGCTACCTTTGGTCTCTGTGGATTCGATCCCGAACCACTACAACGTACTTCTATGCGCTTGCAATGTTTTCTTAGGCGAAAACCTGAGCTATCGGTCATGAATTCATAAGCGTTTAATTTTCAAGCCTTAGGCTTGGTTTGATCATGTTTTCTTACATAGATCAGTTGGATTGTTGGTATGTGGGCGTAAAGCCTTAGTGGGCACAAGGCTTAGGTGTTTTTCGAACTCTGTGGGCACAAGGCCTTTGGGCACACCTTCTTGTTTGGAAATTTAGTCCCTGGGCATGTAGCCTTATTGACACTTTGTGTCTGAGTTTTTGCTAGCTTTATTGTGATCGACCGACTTTAAGTTTTTCTATGAGCCGCGTGCTAGGATGGACAGGGGTCCACATGTTTCATCAGCTATGCAAACTCATAGTTTTGATGCATTGCATCTACCACCATTAGGAGCCCGTCCGCATTTCGCCGTTGCGTTTTTACCATGGCTTTTAGGAGCCCATCCACATTAGATGGACCATAGTTAAGAGCTAGTCCGTATTGTATGGATTTTTACCATGGTTAGGAGATTATCCGCATTGCATGGACCATGGTTAGGAGCTTGTCTGCATTACACGGATTTTGATAGGCTCGTATCCTTGGTAGGCATGTACACTTAGTTGGGCACATGGCCTTATTCCTTGACTAAGGATTGACCCATGTTCCAAGGATTGAGAGGCAAGTGGCCTTGATCCTTACTTAGGAGCTAGACAATGTTCCAAGGACTGAGAGGCACGTGGCCTTGGTCCTTGGTTAGGGATTGACCCATGTTCAAAGGACTGAGAGGCACGTGGCCTTGGTCCTTGGTTAGGGACTTTCCAATGTTCCAATTAAGGACTGAGAGGCATGTGACCTTAGTCCTTGTTTAGGGACAGACCCATGTACCAAGGACTAAGGGGCACCCAGCCTTGGTCCTTGGTTAGGGACTGACCCATGTTCCAAGGATTGAGAGGCACGCGACCTTGGTCATCGGTTAGTAACTGACCCATGTATCAAGGACCGAGTGGCACGCAACCTTGGTCTATGGTTACAGACTGGCCCATGTTCCAAGGACTGAGAGGGATGTAGCCTTGGTCCTTGGTTAAGGACTAGCCCATGTTCCAAGAACTGAGAGGCACATGGCCTTGGTCCTTGGTTAGGGACTAACCCATGTTCCAAGGACTGAGAGGCACGTTGTTGGGATCAAAAACGGTAACATTGAAATCAACGCCCAAAACTCCCGGAGGCCTAGAAATACAGACTTCGAAGCGAAATGAAACAACCAAAAGCATTGAAGAACCGCTTTGCTTCGGAGGAGTGTCTAAACGCCAATTGACGCCAAACCTACGGATGAGTCTTGGAACCGATTGACGACTTAACAGGAAGTCGATGTAAACGTCAATTGGAACCGAGACTGGGGGTCCTTCTTGGCGCCAATTGGCGCCAGGACCAAGCTCAGTCCTTGGCGCTAACTGGCGCCAGGACCAAGCTCAGTCCTTGGCGCCAACTGGCGCCAGAACCCAGCTTCGTCCTTGACTCCAACTGGCGCCAGGATCAAGCTTTGTCCTGGGCACCAGTTGGCGCTGAGATGCGGATAACGTTTATCCGTAGACCATCGACTGAACTACACCCCCTCCTATCGTCATTTCCTTCGAACCATCACTATCGTCTCTCGATGCGTCTCGATTGGAGTTTCCGTCAAACCGTCATGACAAGAATCGCAAGGATTCGTGCTTTCCGTGGATTTCGTGTCAATCGTATAAAACGACGACGATTAACTTAAGCACCGGAAGAGTATAAACGATGCGATTGACCGCATCGATCCACGGAGCTGTTGCCTATTATTCCTGCGAGGAACAGTTTTCCGCGATTAGTCGTAAAGGACACTTAGCCGCGAGATGGCCCGGAAGGGCCCAAACCGCTGTAACGGTCCATTTACGAATTTCGGGTGAGAACCGGCCCATTTGCGATGACGGTTCGTTAGGGTTTTCTC
>OVAN01015023.1:0-11612 GCA_900406275.1 Anastatica hierochuntica
GTTGTATTAAAGTCAATCACATAGATAGATGTGTTAGAGAACACAATATCAACCCGCTATGAGAACTCTACAAGATTGTTATATGGATATCATTAAAGTTTCTCATTACAACTATAGAGTATAATCCTTTGATCTGAGTTCATCATGTTTTCTTATACATGGATTAGTCCACTTTGACTTCGTCAAACGTCAGCCGTAAAAGGTGATTATAAAGGCATTGATTAGGTGTACTCGGAAGTATCTAAGGAACATGGATGGAACAAGAGAGGATTTGTCCCACCTATATAACTGGAGAGATATCTCTGGGTCTATCGAAGATTTGATACTGAGAAATGCATGGTCATGCTCAAACGAGGTGAATGTCAGTCGTTTGTTTAATCAGTATAAATCAGAATTCGGTAAACATGGTTTGACTATATAAGGATGACATTGTTTCTTGTCTTATGGTCAGATCGAGATATATGGACAAAGGGATTATATGAATAGATGATTCTAGTACAAGTGGGAGATTTTTGGGAATGTCCTGAAATCATTTGTACTTTACTCTAAATAAAGTTGTGGTGTCGAGGTTAGACACATCGTATAATATTAGGGGTTATAATGTTTTACTAGAGACCACTTATAATCTATAGGTTATGAATATGTTGCTAATATTATACGGTCCTACAGGGTCACATACCTAAGCAAATTGGATCAAATTATTTTTTGGATTTAGTTATTTTATTTATATGATAAATAAAATAACAATACTATATATTAATATGTTAATATAGGTGATTACTAGTCAAATTAGATTTGAATTGGTAAATATGCACAAACACATGTTATTGGGCTTGGCCCATCAAAATAATACTAACTTGTGGTTTGTGTGTAGGTTTGACAAGAGTTTCGATTATATATAACTTGATATAATCACTAGTTTTGTTCATTCCTTTTCTGGATAGAAAAACTTAAAACCCTAAAAATAAAACGGAGACAAAATAGTTTTGTCTAATTTTGAGATCTGATCTCAACGGCACTATCACCCCGATTCGATCCAGTTTGTGTGCGTGTGGATACCGGTAGAGGCACGACACTTGGAGTGCTTAAAACCTCGATCAAAATCCAGATCAGACTTCTGTTGCATATTTTCCAGGTATATTCGATACCCCGTAGATTAGATTCAAAATCAATAATTTGCACGGTTCTGGAAATTAAATTCGTAAGTATATTTATAAATCGTTTATAAACCGTTACGAATTCCAACAGTTACTTGTGTAATAATTTGCGTGTTGTAATCTTGTATGTCATTGATAATGTATTTTTGATATAAATCAATGAAGTATACATGGGAAAAAGAAAAGAGAAAAGGAGAGTGTGATTTAAAAGAGACTCTTCTTCTCTCGAATAAACACAAAGAGGTGACAGCCTTTATTAATACCCCTGCCAATACTTTGTTCTAACAGACTCTTTGCTTACGACTTGCGAGACAAAGAGAGAGAATTCATATAAAGCTTTTTGCCTTTTAGAGGAAAGAACAGTTCAGATTTTAGAAGGATCCGAAGACCCATCACAGGAAACAACCAATTTATACAAGTCAAAAAGTTGAATTCATAACACCCTTTATCACTAGCCCTTTTTTTTCTTCTCTCGTTTGTCTTTTTTTTGCTTTGTGAGAAAGTCTCAACCTTTGACTTCCACTGTCTTAGTCGATTTCTTTGTCTTCATGTTGAAGGTTTCTGTAAAGATGACTCACGTGTTAGAACGAACAGAAAGACGAGGAAGGAGAACTAAAGGGTGGGACATGATGATCATGTGTTTATTCTTCTTTGTCATTTTTCGACTAGGCTTGTCTTCATCGGCTTTTGTTAATGCTCGTTGCCACTTTGTCTCGCCACCGAGAAAGACTCTAGCATACGCAACGGTGCCGTTTCGTGGGTCACTAAACAGAGATCACATTGATGAAGACGACAAGAGAGTAGTTTACACGGGTCCCAATCCTCTCCATAACTAACCTTTACGCGTTGCTATAATTATCTTATCTATTACCTCCTTTCACCCACCTACAAGGTTGTAAGCAAAACGCAAGACACAAACGCAAACGTGGATATGCCAATAGCGATCTAAAATTACTTCACTGTAAAGTCGAGTTTATCATAGGTTTTGTAAGTTAGAAGTTTTTTTCGTTTCTTTTTTTCCTTGGAAATATAAACAATTTTCTTTTAATAGGGTAGTATTTGGCTCAGATATTTTATTAATGTTATTTTGAATTTAAAGATTACACATCATATGCCTTCATTTCTTTTCTCATTAAAACCTAAAAAGGAATCAAATGGTAGCTTCTCTTTGAAGAACACTTGAAAAACTTATGAAAAAGAGACTCAAAACATAAAACTTTTATTCTCCTTAAAAAATATTTTACAATAGTAAGACACAACTTATATAGAACAAGCTACAAATCTTATCCTTTTCTCTTAGCTGTCACGAGCTAATCATGAGCTCATCATTGCACACTCTTAGAGAGTATCAAAACGGTTAGAGAGAATAATTAGATGAGTTGTTTTGTCTTCTTCTTAATAACATTCTTCAGCTCTATTTCTGCATTCTTTTTGTCGACACATAGCTGCTTTATTGTGTTGATATTAGCCTTGTGATGGAGAGACTTATCTGGCCCATTTCCTCGAGTGTTTATACGCCCCTTCAAACTAGGCGTAGGAGGAAGTACTACACCTAGTTTGCTTCTCAAGTTATTGAAAGGAACCTGAGGTAGAGACTTGGTAAATATATCAGCTATCTGGTTCTTAGAGTTGATGTGAGTTACCTCAAGTTTCCCCAATGCAACCTGCTCTCTTACATAATGATAATCCACAGCAAAATGTTTTGACCTTGAGTGTAGAGCAGGATTAGCAGAGAGATAGATAGCTGACAAATTATCACAATACATACGGGGCGGGTCAGAGAGACTTATCCCAATGTCTTTGAGCAGAGCAACTAACTAAGATACCTCTGAAGCAGCCATGGACAAAGTTCTATACTCAGCTTCTGTAGATGACTTTGACACTTTGGTCTGTCTTTTTGCTGACCAAGAGATGATGTTTGAGCCAAGATAAGTACAGAAACCACCTGTAGATCTTCTTGTTTCTGAGCATCCAACCCAATCACTTTCACTGAAGCCCCTTAGGGTGTTATCTGTGTTTTTTGACAGATTCAGTCCCATCTCTAGAGTTCCCTTTAAGTATCTCAATATTCTCTTCAGAAGGTTGTAATCTGCCATGGTTGGAGAGTGCATCCTTTGGCAGACAAAGTTGACAGAGTACTGCATATCTGGCCTGGTCAAAGTAAGATATTGAAGTTTCCCTGCCAAGCTCCTGAAGTAAGTGGGATTTGGAAACATCTCATCCTTCGCACGCAGAGCATCTAGCTTTGAAGGTAAGGGGGTAGAGACAGGAGCACAATCTCCCATTCCTGCATTGATTAGAAGATCAGTTGCATACTTCTCCTGACTTAGAAATAACCCTTCCTTGTAAAAATGAGCCTGAACTCCTAGGAAATAGTGAAATTTCTCGAGATCCTTCATTCTGAACTCTGTATTCAAGTGTTCCAGAAGTTCCTGAATTAATTTTTCATCATTCCCAGTCAGGATCATGTCATCCACATAGAGTAACAAAAACATCATAGCCTTTCCTTTGATATACACAAAGAGAGATGGATCAGGTATGCTGCAGAAGAATCCAAATTTCAGAAGAAAAGAGTTGAACCTGTCAAATCAAGCCCTTGGTGCTTGTTTGAGACCATATATAGCCTTTTTGAGTTTGCAGATATGATGAGGTTTTTCTGGATCTTCAAAACTAGGAGGCTGGTACATATACACTGTTTCTTTTAGTTCCCCATGCAAGAATGCATTCTTTACATCAAGCTGCTTGACATTCCAGTTGTTGTTTACTGCCACATGAAGAATTGATCTGACAGTAGTAGTTCTTACAACCGGACTAAAGGTTTCTATATAATCAATTCCTTCCTCTTGTTCATAACCTTTAGCCACAAGTCGAGCTCTCAACCTGTCTACACTTCCATCAGCATTGAGTTTTGTCTTGTATATCCACCTACACCCCAAAGGATTTTCTGCTTCTTCAGGAGGAACCAAGTCAAAAGTATCAGTTTCTTTCATATTCTCCATTTCATCTCCCATAGCATTATTCCATCTTGGATCTTTTATACCTTCTTTGACTGTTTTTGGCTCTGGATAGTTTGTTTTTACAGAAATCAAGGCATAATTTGGGTTAGGCTTCCTTATTCTTGCCTTGCCTCTTGTAGTCATAGAATGAGTTCCTGAAGAACTAGGCTGAAGAGGTGGAAAATCTTCTTCAGTGAACAGATTTGCATCATTATATATCACAATCATTGTCACCATCACTATCACCGTTGGAAGAACTTCCTGAGTCTTCACCTGAATTTTCTATAGTTGAATGTTCAGGATCAGGATCATTGTTCTCTGTTGTTGGCTCTGGTTCATCAGGCTGAACTGTTTCTGTTGGCATTTTTCTTATCCATTTTGGTTCACTTTAACTCTGAGTGTTGGTATCTTGTGGATTTTGTGCTTGAATCTTATCATCTTTCTTCATCCAAGCTGTCATTAACCTTGTTGTAGCTTCAGGAACCAAACTTTTGTATTCATCTGAGAAGGGAAATTTCTTCTCATCAAACAAAACATGCCTGAATATATAGACTTTCCCTGAAGGAGGATGATAGCATCTATACCCCTTATACCTTTCATTGTATCCTAAGAACACACAGCCCAAAGACTTAGGATCAAACTTATTTTGAGAGTAAGGTTTGAGATAAGGATAACACTTACTCCCAAAAACTCTTAAGGCAGAATATTCTGGTTTTCTTTGCATCAGAAATTCATATGGGCTCTTTCTTTCTGGTAGAACTAAGGAAGGCAGCACATATATCAGATAATTTGCTGTGTAGAAAGCTTCCACCCACAGTTGTTGAGGAACTTTACTCAGAAACATCATGGAGAGACCCAATTCTGTGATATGCCTGTGTTTTCTCTCTAAAATCCCATTTTGTTGGGGAGTGTAGGGACAGGAGATCATCTGTTTGATTCCACATTTTGCTAGATGATCCATCATTTGTTTGCTTGTATATTCACCTCCACCATCACTTTGTAATATACCAATTCTTGTTTGAAACATATTCTCAACCAGCTTTTGAAAAATGATGAATACTGAATAAAAATCTGACTTGCATTTAAGAGGGAAAAATCATGTGTATCTTGAATAGTTGTCAACAAAGATCACATAAAAACGAAAACCCTGAGGAGAAGTAACAAGAGCAGGCCCCCACAAGTCAGAGTGAATCCTCTCTAGAGGCTTATTAGAAACAAACTCAGAAGAAAAGAAGGGAAGTTGGCAGCTCTTCCCCATATGACAAGCTTCACACTCTTGCTTGCTCATCTTATTGAACTTTATACAGCTGGTTCTAGATAGAAGATTAAGGATTTCATCATTGGGATGTCCCAGCCTTTGATGCCATATCTCTTTGTTTGCTGATTGTTGTCTCCTAGAGCAGAACACCTTGAGCTGAGAATCCTTCAGAACATATAAATCCTTATGCCTTTTTCCTCGAGTCATTAACTGTTTTGTCTGCTTTTCCTTGACATACACAACATCAGAATCAAATGTGAAGGCACATGGGTAATCAACAGTTAATTTAAAGACAGACAACAGAGGTTTAGTGATTTCTGGACAAACCAGAACATCTTTGAGAGGTAAGTTACCTTGAGGAGTAGACAGAACAGCTGACCCGACATGAGTTATAGGTAGGAAGTCTCCATTTCCCACTATAACAGACTCATCTCCATTGTATGGTTGAGCAGTTTGAAGTTGAGTGGTAGAGTTGGTGATATGAGCAGTTGCACCAGTGTCAGGATACCACTCATGACCAGAGGATCTCTGCTGATCACTATTCCTCATTGTAGCCAAGGCTTGTGGAAACTCATCATCCTATTCTTCTTGATCATATATATTATAGCATTTAGAAGCAGAATGACCATACCTGTTGCAGATTTGACAAGTTGGCCTGTTGTTGTTACCCTCTGATCCAGAACCTTGATTGAACTGCTGGTGAAAACCTCTTCCACGGGTAGAGTAAGACCCTCTACCTCTATAACCTCTGAAACCACCTCTGTTTCCACCAAACTGACCTCTTCCTTTGCCATAATAACCTCTACCATAACCTCTTCCAGTTTGATAGACCATGTGTGGAGACACTTCCACATTCTGTTGATAAGTCTGCAACTTATCTTCAAACTCAGTGAGTTTATAAGCAACATCTTCAAAACTTGGTCCAGGTATACCATCCATAGAGTTTTCAATAACAATGCAGATTGACTCATATTCTTTACCAAGATAACTCAAAACACTATAAATCATCTCTTGATCAGACATGGGAGAGCCTATAGAGTCTAGTTGATCACAAATAGTTTTGACTTCACTAAGATACTCGCTCATAGATTTCTGCATCTTTGTTGTAGATCTAAGTTTCCTTTGCAGATCTAGCTTTCTAGTAGCTGAAACACGGTTACATTTTTTAGCTAGAGTGATCCATACCTCCTAAGATGAGTGAAGCCCATATACTACCCTTAGTGCTTCCTCTAAGAGAGTTCCAAAAAGCCATGCTTTCACTATTTGATCATTACGCATCCATCTGTTGAAATCTGAATTAGGAGCTTCTGTGACTACATCTCCATTTCTGACGGTGATAATAGTATTAGGTCTTTGTGTATCTCCAGTAGCATATCCCAACAGAGATTGACTTGCTAAGAAAGATTCAAACTGTGTTTTCCACAGTAAGTAGTTTGTAGATGAAAGTTTTTAAGTCACGCATTGAGAGATGCTCAATGGTGTAGAAGAGAAAAAATCAGGATTGCCTTCCATGGCTCTGATACCATGAAGAACACTTGAAAAACTTATGAAGAAGAGACTCAAAACATAAAACTTTTATTTTCCTTAAAAAATGTTTTACAATAGTAAGACACAACTTATATAGGACAAGTTGTTGGAGTCTTGGTGATGAGAAATTAAATTCTCAAGTGCATAGAACCAGACAGGATAGTCAATTAGAAGCTGGTTATCAATCTAGGATTGGTTTAATCCTGGGTTGGGTTGTTTCTAATGCTTCTACCGGTATTTATAAACCGGGTTTTCGGTTGTAACAGATTCTGAGGTATTAAAACTCAGATCTTGTGGCGATATTTTAATAAGCTTAGAGTCCGTTAATGGCGGTGAGCTTTAGCGAGAAAGAGAGGTGAGAGATTGTACTGTGTGTTTTGATCATAGTGAAATCGCCTGAGCCAGGCCCCGGAGATGTAGCCAAATCGGTGAACTCCGGGTAAACAAAATCTCTGTGTTATCCTCTGTTACAGTTCTGTTTTCTTCTTCTCCTTCTTCGATTCTTGTTCGATCTGTTTGACACCGTGATCGATCGTTTCCGTGTGTTTGATCGTGATTCTGGGAGCAACACAAGCTACAAATCTTATCCTTTTCTCTTAGCTGTCACGAGCTAATCATGAGCTCATCATTGCACACTCTTTGAGAGTATCAAAACGGTTAGAGAAAGTAATTTGATGAGTTGTTTTTGTCTTCTTCTTAGTACCATTCTTCAACTCTGTTTCTGCATTTTTTTTGTCGACACATAGCTGCTTTATTGTGTTGATATTAGCCTTGTGATGGAGAGACTTATCTAGCCCATTTCCTTGAGTGTTTATACTCTCTCCTTTGATATAAAGGAGATTAATTTTTTTTTTTTACCAACCAAACACTAAATCAGATAGTCATTCCGAAATTGGTTGTCCAATTCGGAGGGGAGGAATCTACAAAAAAATAATCACGTTGTAAGCTTCGGGATCTTCGAGCTAGGCTGTCTGCCTGTGTATTCGCTGTGCGCAGAATTTTGGATAAAGAGAATCCTGGGAGATGACCACGAAGACGTTGAAATTCTTGGATGTATGTGAAGAAAGCTGGCTACTCTTCTGGATCCTAAAGGATCGTAAGTAACTCCATACTATCTGTCTCGAACATCTGATAGTCAAGTCTTCTAGCTATCAGTTCTGACATGGCCCATAGGAGCGCTTCCAACTCAGAATGCAAAGGTGAAAGACTTCGGCGGAGACACTTTGCGCCAAGTAAAACTATTGTATTTTCCCTGTCAAGGCAAATCCAACCAATTCCAGTACAAGGTTCTGATTGCTTCCACGATCCATCTGTACGGCAACGCAGGCCAGCTGACCTTGAGCGCTCCGCTGGCTCCTCCACGGTAACCGTCGTAGATGGACATTGTGCTTCCGCCCAGGCCAGTAGTTCCGTCTCCGCATTTTTAAGAATGTCTGCCACTTCTATTTGAACCCCTTGGAAAACCTTTTGGTTTCGTGCCTTCCAAATTAACCATAAGACCCATGGGTAAAGTTTCCCAGCTATCTCTTGATTGCATTGCGGGTTTCGCCAGAAAAGGTAATCCATATTGGAAAAAAGAGAACGTGAAGGAAATTCCTCTGGTTTTGCCGGATTTCGAATAAAATTCCAAATATTCCCAAGCGTGGCACACTCAAAGAAAACATGATTGATAGTCTCCTCCGCGAGGCCACACGTTTACACATAGTATCACACGAAATCCCTCTCCCAATTATCGCTGTCGTTACCGCCAAACTCCCAGTAACAATTTGCCAGAGGAAATGTTGAATTTTCAGTGGACACTGAACCGACCATGGGAATGCTTTCAAAACCTCTAAACCCGGTCCCCATCCATTATTATTAATCCGATTTACCACCTCCAAATTCAGGAGTCTGTACCCCGACTTTACCGTATATTGACCGGATTTAGTGTAGTGCCAAATTAAACCATCATGTGTTGTGGTCCGGCTTGGTTGGATACCTTGAACTAACCCTATATCCTCTGGATTAATAAATTCTTGTAATATTAGCAAATGTCACTCTCGAGTGAGAGGATCAATTAAATGTTGTACTTACAATCGTGGGTGCCAACCACTCCCCCTACCTCTTGCCGGTCTTGGGTCTACATCCGGAATCCATGGATCATGCCAAACTGACGTATTGATTCCAGAGCCAATTCGTACCCTAGTTCCTTTTAGTAACAAGCCCCGTGACGATAAAATACTCCTCCAACCGAAAGAAGGTGAACTAGGTTTCTTAGCATTTAAAGGGTGAACCTTCCTGAAGTACCGCCCCCGTAATACTCGAGCAACCAGCGATCCCGGAAACTGTATCAGTCTCCATAATTGTTTAGCCAATAAGGCCGTATTAAAATCCTCTAGAGATTTGAAGCCTAAGCCTCCCGCCTCCTTTGGAATACATAAATTGTCCCATGCAACCCAATGGAGACCGCGGTTACATCCATTGGAACTCCACCAAAAATTCGCTATCGCAGACGTTAACTGGGATATTAAACCTTGGGGAAGCTTAAAACATGACATGACATAGTTGGGGAGGGCAAGAGCAACTGATTTAATCAGAATTTCCTTGCCTCCTTTTGAGAGAAACTTGGATGACCACCCATTAACTCTCTCTCCTAACCTTTCTTTAATAAAATTAAAAATCTGGCTTTTCGGCCCGCCCAAACTTTCCGGAATTCCCAAGTAATTACCCATGCCCCCTTCTGTCGAGATACCTAATTTTGCCTTTAACAGCGTTTTGACCTGACCCGGAACATTTTGACCAAACATCACTGACGATTTTTCAAAATTAATCACTTGACCAGATGCCACCCCATACTCCCGTAGCACATCCAAAATGGCTTGACATTGCGTATCCTCCGCTTTACAGAAGAAAAGACTGTCGTCAGCAAATAGTAGATTGGAAATTGATGGACTCTGTTTTGCTATCTTAACTCACGTTAAGGCATTATCCATTTCCTTGCGTTTAATATTCGCAATCAGAACCTCTGTGCACAAGATGAAAAGGTACAGTGATAAAGGGTCGCCCTGCCGCAGGCCCCTTTGGGGGATCATGTTCCCCGTTGGCCGACCATTGAAAAGAACCTTATAAGTCACCGACCGGACACACCACATTAGCCAAGAGATCCACACCTGATCAAAACCTAATTTTTGCATAACCGCTTCCAAAAAAGACCATTCAACCCGGTCATAAGCCTTGCTCATATCTGTCTTTATGGCCATGAAATCATATCTGCATTTCTGATTTGTGCGTAATCCATGAAACATCTCCTGAGCAATCAAAATATTATCCGTAATTAATCTTCCGGATACAAAAGCCGATTGTGTCTCTGAAATGACAGAAGGCAAGAACTTTTTTCAGTCGGAGACACAATATCTTTGAAATGATTTTATAGCCCACATTACACAAACTTATGGGTCTAAGTTCCGTCATCCGCTTCGGGTGATCTGTCTTTGGGATGAGGCAAATATTTGTCTCGTTTAAGCGTGGATCAAACCATTTACACCTGAAGAAATCTCGAACCAACTTAACTATATCCTCCCTCAAAACCCCCCAATATCGCTGAAAGAATAAAGTCGTCATCCCGTCAGGCCCCGAAGCCTTTTCCGGATGCATAGCAAAGAGGGTTGTGCGCACCTCCGGCTCCGTTATGTCCTTGACCAAGATCTGATTCATTATATCCGTAATGACTGGTCGCACATTCTCAAGGACCCGAGAAAAATCCCCTGTCACCGTCGGTTTAAATAAATCATAAAGATATTCAATCGCTATATCCTCCATTTGCTCTGGTGATTCCTCCCAAGATCCCTGTGAATCAAACAGGCCCGAAATCCGGTTACGCGCCCGTCGTTGTTTTGTTGATGCGTGAAAAAAATTTGTATTCTTATCTCCCTCTTTTAACCATAAATTCCTACTTTTCTGTTTCCAGTAAATTTTCTCATCCTTATAAGCGTCGATCAATTTCTTTTTTATGTCCACAATAACTTCCTGAGGAACCGAATCATCATTTTGAGCTTCCTCCAGCGTAGCCTTAAGGACGCCTATTTTTTCTTTACCCGGAGGAACATTATTTTTCCTCCACCAGGAGATCGAATTCCGACAATTTTGAATTTTTCCAACAAAGGATGGTTCTCTAAAATTCCTGGTACGATTCCATCCAGTTTCAATAACCTCTGAGAAACCTTCTGTTCCTATCCACCGTTTATCAAAACGAAAATTATGAAAAAACTTCTCGTTTTTGTAGTTAAACTTTAATAAAATAGGGCGATGATCCGACCCAATCCTCGCCAAAATATTCAAATTTCGAGTGCCCAAACACATTATGCCAGTCCTCGTTTCCGACTGCTCGATCTAATTTACACTGCACCTTTTGCTTATTCCTCGTGCCTATCCAGGATAATTGGTCTCATGCGCACGAAAACTCTGTCATTCCACAATGACTGAGCATATTGTTGAAAGGAACAAAAGATGCTGCAGATCGCATCGGACCCCCTTTCTTCTCATGATTTCCGGTTAACTCATTCAGATCCCCAATCATCAGCCAAGGCTTATTTCGGGTATCTCCTATCTCCTTTAATTTTTCCCAAACGAAAGATCAATTCCCCACTACCGGTTCACCATAAACAAATGAAATTGAAACCTTGAAACCATAGATAG
>OVAN01015024.1:0-11612 GCA_900406275.1 Anastatica hierochuntica
CCTGAGAACACCCTGTGCCCAGCATTTTTCTCTGATTGTTTTACAACCCGTTATTGCTAGCTTTCTTTGTTCTTTTGATTTCGATATTGCATCATTTACCAACTATCTTTGTTTTGCTTTAGCCCGTAATTGATTCATAGTTCTTCGTTCGACATTGGTCCTTGTGGATTCGATACCCGAACCACTACAACGTGCTTAACTGTATGCTTGCAGTGATTTCTTGGGTGAAAACCTGAACCATCAACACATCGTCGGGGTTAAGTAGAAAATTCCTCGTTGCAGTTTCATCTCATGATTAAAAATCTGAAACTGGTTATCAACAGGTGCAAGGATGCGAGTATGTGGATGTACCCAATTATGTGATTTCTATGGAGAACCAGACGAAAACAAAGACCTTAGCTTCTTTTTATGTCCTTTGTCCATCATTGTCGGGTCCATGTTGGCTAGAAATATCTTAGGATAACCAATTTCTTAATATTCGAATGATACTCTCAACCATCTCACTTGCCATTTTCTGAGTCTACATCTTTTATTCGTATTGGCCTAACATTCCAAGTTACTTGAGAAAAATTTTGGTGGGAGCGTAAGGAACAATGCCATTGCGGAAGACATCATTATGTAGAAGAGCTTCATCGTGGCATTCATATAGTGACGTAATAGAATCCTATCTCTCAATTATTATGATAACCCGAGACATAAAGATTTGATGATGATTTGGCTTCGTGGGAGTTAAACACCCTTCAATTGGAAGTTATCTTTTTAGTTTCGAGTTTAACAATTGTTGCAATTTTTCTCTCGTAACATTTAATTCAATAAACATTACATTCTATCCAAAGAAAAATTATTCAATAAGTCGTCTTATTGTAATTGTAAAAACTTTATTGCAACAAAGAAATATATACATAGAATTTTTTGAACCTAACTGAGTTGGGGAAAAAATTAAATTGCCAAGAAAGAAAAACAGAGAAACCAAAAACATTTTTCTACATATTAAGTTGTGCGAATGCTAAACTTAGAAGATCATTTGGCTCGTCATTCAGAGGAGCTCTACTGTAGCATAAACTACGTATTTTATAGGTAATCTATTAAGAATCCGTACATGTTATTGCCTTCTTGAACTCATTGAAAAATAGTTTTTTAGCCAAGAAACAAGTTTTAAGAGTTTAAAATTCTTTCTGTTAATCAAATAAGTCGTTTCTTAACATTGGTAAGAACATCGACTACATAAATGAAACTAAAACACCTAGTCTCAGGCAAATAGGATTTAACTAATCCTTATCTCAACACAAAAAATGAAAAAATCCAAAAGCTATGTTTATTTTTAACGTTAAACAAACCATAACGTAAACCCAATCCCAACGAGAATAGGATTACTCCCTGCATCAGGTAGCACAATCTAGAAAAAAGATTCATCTCCGAATCTTCAACCTCATCATTTGAAACGTAGGGATTCAAGTGTTTCACAATGAAAACATCGAAACAATGGACTGTGGGCGGAGAGTCAAACACGACAAGTGTTTGCATTATCTTCTCTAACACCTCTAAATGTCCGCTTTTCCTTGTCTTTAGTTTGATGTACTCGTTGGGTGGGAATATTTCCATCGTGAACACCGTCCATCCCATCATTTTCGATCAAAACTCTCGTTGTACTTCAATGATGAGAGCCTCAAGCTGTCATGTATCTGTTTATCGATGTACAAAAGACTGACCATAAAATCGATTTCTTGCCCATGATCTCGTGTAGCATTAGGAAAATACCAAGATCGAATGGACCGCGAGGAACAAGACCATAAATGATGTGAAAATGACTGAACTTAGTGATGCAGTTGGCAGCGTGATTATAGGTAAACTCAACTTTGCATAATACGATAATAAAGAGCAGGTTTTATCACCTACTAAGCACTGTAACATATCTCCCAAGAAATGATTTATCATATCCTTTTACCCATCTAATTAAGGGTGGTAGGCCAAGCTCATGTCAAGACTTGTACGCAATAACCTCCACGATGTTCGCCAAATCTAGCTAAGAAATCATGAATCCATGTCCGAAAATATGGGCAAAGACATCCTGTGAAGGCGATAAATGTCGCGGAAGAACAATTGGGAAACTTGAAATGCGTCTGTTGTATCTTTGCACGACATAAAATGAGCCATCTTGGAAAAATAATCAGCGACAACAAAAATCAAATCATTTCCACGTTGCATGTTGGGCGATCTCTAAGGATAAAATTCATGCTTATATCTGACCATGGTTGTGTTCGGGACCCCGTCACCAGGATTCTGGTTCCTTTTAACTTCTGTCATCTCATCGAGTTGCTTTTTCGTCTCTTCTCTGGTGAGGACCGTGGATGTTAAGGTCGTGAAGTCTCCATTATATCCAGCCATGATCACGCAATTTAGATTACTCCCCTTTTACTAGAGCCAAATTTTTAGGATAAAATAATGTATGTCTTTTGTAATACTACGAAAAGAATAATATCAAAGAGATTTTTATTAATCAATTGATAAGAACATAGATTACAAAGTCTTTCTAGTAATAAACCCTAGTTCTCTACTCTTGGTAAAAAAAAATGAAAAACCATGGATCCCCTCCTTAGGGTTAGAAGCTTTGTATTGATAGTAGAAAGTCAATTTATGCCGTTAGAAATATGAAAGATTCATTCATATCCTTAAATATTAGAAGATTTTCTTTTATCTTATTGATTTTCATTTCTCTTAACTCGGAGGTTTTTCCTGCTTACCCGGACAAGGAATTTCTCATGCTTACCCGCACCAAAAAATTCTCTTGTTTCTCTGAGATGTCGTACTGCCTTAGACTTGTACATTTTATCCCAATTTTTATTTGTAAAGTTATTCTATTTTTAGAATAGCATTAAATATGTTAGATTAAATTGTAAAGTTAGATTTAAAATTAATACGTTTATATTATTTTCTTAAAGAATATTTTAATAAATATAATTTAAGTATATAAAAATATTTTATAGAATTATGTTATAAATAAAATTATGGATATAATATATGTTAGTTAAAATATATGCATTAAAATTTGTATAAACTTACTTTTTTATCAATTATTTTTTTCTTTTTGGCACGAAAAGGTATTCTATTACTAAAACTTGAAGTGGTGCGGCAAGCCACACTGGAATAGAAGAACCAACAAATGAAAAAAATAGTACCCTGAAGTCTAGCTAGCCGAGCTAAAAGGTCTGCCTTTGAATTTGACAGTCGTGGAACAAAAGATAACTTGAAAAACAGAGAAGCAACCCTCTCTCTCTGAAACTCTTGAAGCTCCGTTGCAAATTATGACCAATCGTCAAGATTCGCAATCACGCTAATAACATCCATACTATCAGTGCCTAACTCCTGAACGTCCGAATAGGTTGTCATGCTCTGCATCGCCTAAATCAAAGCTTCAATCTCCGTATGGAGCGACGATATCCTCCGGACCTGATTGCGAGATTCCAACAGGGTGCAGTCCCCAGTGGCTCTAAATAAAGACCATCCCAATCCATTATGAGTATTTGATAAGTTCCAGGATCCATCTATCAGGCAAATGTTAAGCAAACATATGGTTTTCTTATGAGTGTCCCGCGTCTCTAGTGTAGTCGTCAAGTCATGAGTCGCTCCCCAAGCCCGCCACTCAGAAATGGCATGACTAATAAGATCTGGAGCATCTCGCGTAATCCCCTGAAAAAGTCGCTCATTGCGTGACTTCCATATAAACTACAGAATCCATGGGTATGATTCATGTTCTTCCATACTATGACCACCATCTCTCCAGGAAAGATAAGTCATGTTGCTAAAACCCCTGGCACTAACGAGGAAGGAACTAAAGCCCACACCTGGAGCGTCGATGGACACTCAAAAAAGGCGTGAAATACCGATTCCTCAGGGACTCCACAGCGCGGACAAAGGTCCACACAATTTATCCCAAGGCTCACTAGGTTGTGAGTCACCGCCCCATAAGGTGACGAATCATGTGCGGGGCATCGATCTTCCAGACATAACTCTTTAGAGTATTGAGACTCGGTTGCGCAAGTCCCACCTCCTCCGACACTATTTCTCGAGCAACCTTGTAGCCAGACCAAACTGTATACTGACCAAACTTGATAAACTGCCAGCAGAAATTATCCCTATGGAATGATTGTGCGATAGGTAAACTCCTGATGAGGGGAATATCCCCTGGCTCTAAGAATTGTTCTAACTTCTGTAGGTCTCATTGCTTCAAATTCCTATCAATAAAATCACTGACAACCATCAACGGATGTGCCACTGGAACTTGTGCCCTCGCCGGCATAGCAAGTCTGGTGGGGATCCAGGGATCCTCCCACACTCTAGTAGTAAGACCAGAGAAAATCTTCTTCCGTAGCCCATGAGCAAGCAATGGCTTGGAAGTCAAAATGTTTTGTCACCCATACAAAGGACTATCAGAGTCAGGAGCCTGAAGCGGGGATGAGTAATTATAGGACCGTCACTTGAGAGTCCTTGCCACAAGAGAATTCATAGGAGCATACAACTTCACTAGTGTATGACTCTAGAGGTTGTAAAACGTATAATTTGAACCCTTCATATTTTTTGTTTTTCTCATTTTTGAAAGACTAACTAAATTATTTTTTGGCGTAGATTAGCAATTCTATGCAATCTATATTTCTGTTTTTGTAATAAGTGAATGTAATTTCTTTTCTCTTCCCACTTTTCTTTTAACGTGACAAATACTCTTTAGTCTTTGCTATCTATATTTTCAAACCACTTTCTCATCCATATATATATAAAATATAATAATATTGAAGAAATATAATATACTTATAAAATAGATTTTATTCATGCACATATATAGGAAGTTAAAAACGTACTTTATATATGGTATGAGAATATATTAACGTAGCAGACATATTGTTATAATTACAATATATGTATTATAATTATATATATATTAGTAAATAACAGAAAACTAGATTTTTGTTCCGCGCCAAACGCGAGATTATATTGTTTTTCGGAAAATTAAATATCTATAGGTGTTTTTTAATAGAATGATAAATTATATATAATACACGTCTAAAATTTTGAAAGGTTTTGAACAAAAAGCATATATTAATATAATATCATGTCTCTGGTACAAATGTAGGATTATGTGAATATAAAAATAGACCTGGACATGTTTTAAATACAAAAGTAGAGTTGAACATTCGAGCTTTTGGTTCGGATCAATGATGTTTTTTTGTCTATGTATTTCGAGTGGGGTTAGTAGAGACCATATAGAAATTGATCATTTATGGTTCGAGGGCGGTTCGGATTATTTCAGGTTCAGGCAAGTTTTCAAATTTTAATTGAAAATTGAAACATCAAACGGTTCGGTTTTAACTCAAATCATCCAAGAAAATAAAACCAAATAATATAAAAATTCTTATGTTTTAACACGGTTCAAACCTTCGTGTTAACCGAAAAATTAAATATTATTTGGTTCGATTTCTTAATACCGACATATCCAAAATATTACAAAAGGTGTTTTCTTGTTGAGCATATGAGACCTACTTTATACTGTAAATTTGCTCTTCAAAACTCTCACAATCGATGTGAGACAAACCAACATATTTTTTAAAGATATTTAATGTGTTATGTATATTGAATTTACGAAATCGGGTTGTAACAATTTTTTAAACTGTTTATGAAAACTTTTTAAATAAAGCAGTATCATTTTTATCCATTAAATATTTTTAAGTTTTATCATTTTATTATATTTTCAAAATTAAATTAAAAACCGATTGAGAAACAAACACTGAACGATTTGTTTCCGATTCATTTTATTCCAAAAAATCAAAATTATAAGTTTTCATGATATATATTCAGGCCAACCATAGTTCAAACTTTTCTAAATAAATATTAACCATAAATTTGTATTAAATAAGATAATTGTAAGCAATTTAAATGTATAATTTAAATTACATCAATTCAAATGATTAATCGTTATAGCATTATAATGTAAATAAAACTCTTGTAATACTATATTATATAGTATTTTATATATTGAAACGTCATATTATAATTGGATGAAGTTTATAACATAAGCATACTACTTACATTTAAAAATTAATAATAACTATAGAGATTTCGACTGTGGCATATTAAATTAATTGAAATATTTTGATTGGTAGACTTTTATTATGTGGCCCTTAAATTACTGTTTGATTGACACATCATCACTTTTATACTCATTTTCTCTCTTTGTCTTCTCAATTAATATATAAGAAGTTCTTGAAATAGGATACTTTTTGGTTTCTCAGACACATCTACCGCATGCATTGCGTTTTGCCAATTATACCACTTTTAGTTGCGATCTGACTAAAATACTCCTAATTAAATTAACAATTATTACGTTTTCGACATCCTAGGAATAGAGATGCATTTGTGAAATCGCAGCGGCGATTTTATGGGGCAGAGATTCCGGGCGACATTGACAGAGATTTTCTGCAACTGATGTTCATCATATCTTATATTTGATGGATAATGTGCGATTTACATGATTTGTTGCAATTTTTGTGATAAAAGTTTGATTTTTGCGACGATGGTTCATCATATCTTATATACCGACTGTGGATTCAATATGTTTCTTTAACTGAAGGTATTCACTCTACCTCTTTAACCCACAGTGGATTTAACTGAAAATTTGAGTTTTTGTAATTTTTTAATTTTGAGGGATTTATTTGTTCTGTTGTTAAATTTTTTTAGAGAGGATTCAATGTCTCAGAAACAGAGCACTCTGGTGGATTACTTTGGTGTAAGAAACCTCAATTCTCATGTAATCAAGCCTATAAAAGATGTTAGCAAAAAGGTTCTTGGGATCCAAAACAATTTGAATGAACAACTATTTTCGTGGAATAAGGCTCAACTCAGGTGTAACAAATCATTCTGGATATGTTTCTTTGGAGTATGAAAGTTCAAAATATGTGTATGTAACATCAACTCATATGCCAAATGATCATCTTTCAAATGTTATGATATATATTTCCTGTTCATATATATATGCTTTTATTTTCAGACTAAGTTGCGATTTTTGTCGTAGGATATATCTGATAGCTCAGGTTTTCACCCGAATGAGCAACTGCAAACGCACATATATGCACGTTGTAGTGTTTCGGGATCGAATCTACATAGACCAAAGATCACACGAAGAATAATAGACCAAGCACGAGCTAAGAGGAAAAAAAGGGTTTGGAAGAGATGCTAAAATCAAAACTAAGCAAGTAGAAAGCAGTAAATGAATTGGCTTGTAAACAATCGAGAAAAATGATGGGCACAAGGTGTTCTCAGGGAATTCATTTCATCAAGATAGTAGATTTGTTATTGGGGAAACAGTTAAGAACCATTTAGAACTCAATTCACGAAATTATAACTAACATACTTCTGTAACGCTAATTCTCTATGTTTAAAGATCATATAGACTAATTTTCGTTAAATTTCATATTCTAAACATGCATTCTAACAGGATTGATTTGTTCACAAATTGTTTACACATCAATTTCCATTGGTCTAAGACAGTATGCTCATTTAACATTCATTCAGTCATTTCATCGAACACTTTCGATACGTGAAATATCCTAATATCAAAAACAAGGTGATCATGCTAATTTCAGCCTTAAGAACAATGTTAAATGAGTATCTAATTATAATTTCTCAACCTAACAACCTAACAATCACTGATTCATGAAAACTCTTTGTGAGAAACTCTAAACCTAACTATGAAACTACTCACACTTGGCAATTAAGCAATCAAAAGATGAATTAAGAGAAAACATGTTTATAATTGAATGAAAGTAAAAGTGAGGGTTAAAAATTCTTCTCGGATCGAAGTACATAAGTGATTCATCTCCCTTAGGTTTACAAAGCTCCAAGGTTGCTAAAAAACTAAGAAAATAACAAAATGAAACAATAAACTCGAGTTTGGGTGTTTAAACATGTGTTTGGTTCTTCGATCTTCAATTTTAGTTTAAATTAAGTCAGCTTGGTCGCGTCGTGATAGGGATCGCCCGATCCATGACAAGGATCGGTCGATCCTTGTCATTTTGCCCATAAATCCCCAAGTTGTAAAACGACAGGGATCGAGCGCTCCAATGATAGGGATCAGTCAATCCTTGTCATTTTATCTATGTCCGTGAAATCTTCAACACGCTCACATCAAAACTTCTTAAATGATATCCAAACATGTTGTTTTCCGCACATAATACCTATAACATGAAAAGACGACAAAGAACACAAAACGACTCCAAAAAACTAGTTACATATTTAAACACCTTTTCTCGAATAAAACACAAGTAAAAACTCATAAAATGTGAATACATCAATATCTCAGAGAGGCACCATTGAGGTGTGTGTTTTGGTTGGGAATGGAAAGTTTCAGATAACACTAGTGAGATTTTGTATTAGACCACATCAAAGACGGATCCTTATGTGAAGTTGTTGATGATATAATATACAAAGATCTCACAACTGTTCATGAAGATTTTGGATTAGGGAAACGTTCATATCCAAGATAAAAGAAAATATAGAACTCATTTTTTGTTTGTTAGTGTGAATGAGGTAAGTTAAGCATCTTTTCATTGTAATATATGTGTGATTTTTTATCAACTATGTTTTTGCAGTTCAATTTACCAACACCCTTGTATTTGTTTTATTTTTAATAGCAAAGTGAAGCAAGCAAGCAATCAGCTTTGTCATGATTATATTGGAAAAAATATTCAATCAAAGACACATACTGACTCATATCAGATAACAGTTTCTCTCTAAAAGAAACATGTTTAAAAAACTGCATTTTTTTACTCTACGCCCTTCATTTAAAATTTTTTTAGTAGTTGAGTGGAAGCAATATCAAATCACAAAATATGTACAACCATGTGAAACAGGTAACATAGTGAGATTAAAACCTTATGATCAAGAATCATGAAGACTATTAAAATATTTAGTAATAAATTCCTAATAGGATCAAACCTAATGATTAGGAATCGTGACAACTACTAAACTATCGATTCCTAGTAGGAAGCACCCTTATTTTTCCATATTTCAAAGGAGTTAGATAGGTTTTCGTGAGTTAATCCATGAATACATATCTAAATCCAATGTGTACAAAATTTTGTTCGATATGCCTTTTGTGTTTTTAAGTGCTTTTATGGTTCATGTTGCTTTTTCTTTGTTTTGCTTTCATGTTGTATTCTTTTAGAAACTTTGTCAACTAGCTGATTCTGCAGTACATGAAGAAACATCTTCAACATTTGAAATGGGAGACTCTCGTTTCGACTTGTATTCTGCTCCACAACCTCATCATGTCCCTATTGGATCATCTTCTGACAAGGAAAGCATAGACTTCTGTGTGAAAAGTATTTCAAGAACAAAGATGGACTGCTAAAAAAAATGTCAAAGTGGTCTCTTGAATAGAAATTTGAGTACATGACTCGGTGATTATAAAGATCCATAGTGATTTTGGGTTGTATTGATAAAACTTGCAACTGGAGGATACATGCATCTAAATTGGATAATTCTAACTCTTTTGTTGTCACGCTTTATGTCCATCATCACACTTGTGATACGACAAACAAGAATACCAACCATCATCAAGCTTCTTCTAAAATACTTGCATCTTTAATTAACAGCAATTATGCTGAAAATAAATATGGCCTCATACCAAAACAAATGATTGATTTATTAAGGCTAAGTCATAGGGTCCAGATTAATAACAAGAAGGCTTGGAGAACTAGAGTTTGTGCAGACTCTGGTCAGAGGAACCCCTGATGATAGCTATAAAAATTTAGCAAAGTGGTTATTCAAGAATATGGAGAAAAACAAGGCTTCATTTGTTTATCTTGAGAAATACTCAAATGAAAAGTTCAAGTATACATTTGTTTTATTTGGTCCATCATTGAGAGGTTTTTTTTCCATGTGTATAGTAATTTTTGTGGATGTACCTATTCGAAGGGGAAGTTTATGGGGACTTTATTAGGAGCTTGTGCACAAGATAGAGATTTTTACTTGTATCTTTTCGCATTTGGAATTGTGGATTCGGAAAACAAGGATGCGTGGATTTGGTATTAGAGGTTTGAAGAGTGTCATTCCCGATGCAACAGATTTGGTTTTCATTTTAGACCGAGCTCCATCAGTCGCAAAAGTTCTTTTTGTTGTGTATCCTCTTGCGCATCATGAAATATGCAAAGTTCATCTTATCAGAAATATACAAACGATGTTTGGGAAGAAAGAGTTGGTTCCTCTTGTAGAAGTTGCTACATATGCTTAGACCGTGTTTGAGTTTAATGGAAGTTTTAGAGATATCCAATCAAGGAGTCCAAACTTTGCTACTTTACCTGGAAGATGCAAATTTTAAGAAATGGTCTAGAGCTCATGCCCTTGCAAACCGGTACAATATAATGACAACAAACATTACACAACTGTTGAACTCATTGTTGAATGCCCCTCGAGAGCTACCTGTTATTTTTTTTCTTGAGACAGTTAGTATGACTTTGACATAAGGGTTTAAACAACAACGAGAAAAGGCTACCAAACATGGCAAGTATGCGACACCAAACCTGGTACAAAAGATTGTTGAAAAGTATGAATCCGCAATGGCCCATGACATTTATCAAGTTGATGAATATGAGTTTGAGATAAAAGAAGACTATCACAATTATATTGTTCATTTCAAGAATACGTATTGCACATGTTGTGTTTTTAACATAGACAAGATCCCCCTGCATCCATGCTATTGTTGTTTCTAAACGGACACGGAGGGATGAAAGCAAACTTGTTGATAATTTTTACACAACAGAAAGTTGTCTAAATCATATGTTGAGTCCATATATCCTTGTGGAGATCATTCAACCTGCAATTACCCAGAAGTAGTCTATGAAAATTTCTGTTCACCTCCAACTACAAAGAAGAACACAGGAAGACCTCCCAAAAAGAAAAAGAGATATGCATGAGAGTTTTATGTGCCTAATTCAAAGTCTAAAGGACACAATATAACATATGTGATCGAGGAGGACACAACAAGATTACATGTAGGAACCATATTTGATTGGTTCTGGAAATATCCTACTATATTTGTTTCAGTAATTTGCTTCAAGACTTTGTTGAATTGGTTTTAGGACTATGTGCAAGAACCGTATTTGATTGGTTCAGGAAATATTCTAAATTTTTAGGAATGGGTTCCTATACTTTTATGAATTGGTTTTCACACACTTTTTCCCATGATATATTTTTTAAAAACACTTTCAGAAACACTTTTCTCATATTTTTTTAGGAACACTTTCAAAATTTTTGAGACAAAAAAACATGATCTATAGTTTTTTAGGGATCCATAAGTAAACATAAACTAACTTTTGAAACATTAAACATCTTATTCAGATCAAAATCCAAAACAGCGAACAAAATATACATAACTATCACTTACCATTAAAACATCACATTCAAGTTAACATTCAAAAAGCATTCCTAAAAGTACTTAAATAACTTCGCTTAAACCTTAGCACATACATACCAACATAATATTGTTCTAAATTTAATCATCAAAGTAGTCACAGTTGACGGAGGTCGAGTTTTAATAAAATTTGTAAAACCTAACTACCGCTCCT
>OVAN01015025.1:0-11612 GCA_900406275.1 Anastatica hierochuntica
GGGATGCTTCTATCATTAATAAAGATATCCTTCTCATTAGTTTCTCAACATTTCTTTCTTTTTTTGAGCTTTTTGATTTTGCTTTGGAAGGGTACGTTGTTTACGTTACTCCTTTATTGATGAGTAATCATTCAACTTATTTGCCCCTTGCTATTTGCTCTGGAAGGGTACGTGTTTTATGTTACTATTTTATTGAGGAATAATCATTCAACTTATTTGCCCCTTGCTTTTTTAACTGAATTTTTTCGTGAGAAAGCAGTTGTGTTATTGATGGGTATCCGTCCTTAGACGTATCATGATTAAATAAAAAGATGTAGAAAAATTGAAAATCCAAAACAGAAAATGTATATGGGGTTTGGTCGTCCGGGTCAGGGGTGTTATTCTAGAAGAAGTAAGACTTTAGGTGTAACGCATTCCAGCTATTTGGTTGTACTTTTCCGTACCTATCTTGTAACTTGTATGCCCCTGCTCCTTTGACTTCCACGATTTGGTATGGTCCTTCCCAGCCAGGCGCCAGCTTTCCCGCGGCCTTGTCCCTGGTATTCTCAAAGACTCGGCGCAGCACCCATTCTCCTTGTTGGAACGTCCGGGTCCGTACCTTCTTTTTATAGTTGTGGGCTACTTCTTGTTGGTACTTCCAATTTTGGATTCTTGCGGCTTCCCTTTTTTCGTCAAGGAGATCCAGGGACAGAGCCATCAACTCTTCATTTTCTCTTGGGGTTAGAAGCTCTGACCTGGTTGTAGGGACACTGACTTCGGCTGGGAACACTGCCTCTGTTATGTAGACCAGGGAGAAAGGTGTTTCTCCTGTGGAAGTCTTAATGTTGGTTCGGCATGCCCATAGGGTAGCTGGAAGATCTTCGACCTAATTGCCTTTGGCGTCGTCCAACCATTTTTCAGAAAGTTGACTACCGTTTTGTTGGTGGATTCGGCTTGCCCATTGAATTGCGGATGTCTTGGGGTTGCAAAACTCAGGTTTATGCCCCAATCTTTGCAAAACTTCTTGAAGTTTTTGCTTGTGAATTGCGAACCATTGTCTGTAACAATCTCTTGAGGCGTTCCGAATCGTGTTACCACAGGAACCTCTTGATTTGGACATCCGTAATCTTGCTTAATGCTTCTGCCTCCACCCAGTTGGAGAAGTAGTCTGTGACTACCAGAAGGTACTCTAGCTGCCCGGGAGGTGTCAGGAATTTTCCCACGATGTCCATTCCCCACTTCATGAATGGCCATGGAGAGCTTATGGCGTTGAGGTTTTCCAGGGGCTCCTTGGACACTTGGGCGTGCCTTTGGCATTTATTGCAGTTCTTGGCCATCTGGGGGGCGTCTTGGGCCATTGTAGGCCAGTAGTAGCCTGCCCTCTTGCCTCTTAGCACCAAGTTTCTTCCGCTAGAGTGGGATCCGCATTCGCCCTCATGCAGCTCCTTGAGGACTAGTTCTGCGTCTTCCGGCTTTATGCACTTGAGGTATGGACTCGAGAAGAATATCCTATAGAGTTTTATGTGGATCAGGCAGTAGCGGGATGCTTGCCTTTTGATCTTTCGGCATTCACTCCTAAAGTTGGGCAAGACTTCATCTCTCAGGTAGGACGTAATGGGCGTCATCCAGGTTTCTTCTTCTTCTATGTTAGAGACCTGAGGCCCTTCGGCATCTTCGTCAGTAGCCAACAATTGGAAAACCAGCAAGGGTACGCTAGTTGGCTACGTTGTTTTTAGGGCTGAGGCCAGGTTGGCCAGGGCGTCTGCATGCGAGTTTTGTTCCCTTGGGATCTGCGTGAGTTTGCATGTTTTGAACGAATCGACGAGCCTCTTGGCTATGGCCAGGTACTTGGTCATGCTAGCGTCTTTTGCCTGGTAATCGCCTTGCTTCTGGCTTACGATCAGTTGGGAATCACTGTAAACTTGTAGGTTTTCTATTCCCAGGTCTTTTGCCAGGCTGGGTCCCGGAATTAAGGCTTCATACACACTTTCATTGTTGGTGGGATGAGCACGAGGCCTACGCCTGCCCCTCGTATATTGCTGGATCCGTCCACATAGAGTTCCCACTCTTCTTCGCCTTTGTTTTCTTGTTGGATCCTGCCCTCTTCTTCTGCCCCTGGTATCATTGGCGGGGAGAATTCTACTATAAAGTTAGCCAGGACCTGTTATTTGATTGTCGTGGCAGGGCGGAAGATCACATCGTACTCGCCAAGTTCCACTGCCCAATTGGCCAGTCTTTCAGATACCTCTAGCTTGTGGAGTACAGACTTGATAGGGAAGGATGTGACGACAATCACTGGATGAGCCTGGAAGTAGGGGCGCAGCTTCGTGGCCGAGATGACCAAGGCGAGAGCCAGTTTCTCCAGGTGGCTATAGCGGGTCTCAGTGTCCAGAAGAGATTTACTCACGTAGTACACTGGACGCTGCGTACTTTCTTCTTTTCTGACAAGGACGACACTCACGGTGTGCTCTGAGACGGCCAGGTACAGGAGTAGAGGTTCTCCATCTTGGGGTTTGGAGAGAAGAGGTGGCGTTGTGAGATATTCCTTGAGTGTTACTAGGGCGTCTTCGGCCTCTAGGTTCCATTCAAATTTCCCTGTGAACTTAAGGGCTTCATAGAATGCATGCGACTTGTCGGAAAACCTGGATATGAATCTGCTCAGGGCCACCATTCTTCCAGCGAGCTTATGGACGTCTCGTGGAGTCTTAAACGAAGGGATCACTTGGATCACCCTTATTTGCTCTGGGTTCTCTTCAATGCCCTTGTATGTGACTATCTACCCCAAAAATTTTCCGGAGCTTACTCCGAATGAGCACTTAGAGGGGTTGAGCTTCATGTTATACTTTCCCAAGGTAGAGAAGGCTTGCTGCAGGTGGGCTATATGGTCTTCCGCGTCTAAGGAAGACTTCCATGGTTTGGTCGATTTAGTCTGCGAACATCATGTTGACTAGCCTCTGATAAGTGGATCCTACATTCTTTAACCCAAAAGGCATTACCTTGTAGCAATGAATTCCGCGAGAAGTCACAAACGATGTCTTTTCCTGGTCGTTCGGGTGCATAAGTATTTGATTGTACCCAAAAAGGCATCCATGAAGCTCATTAGCTAGTGTCCAGTTGTGGCATTGATCAGCTTATCTATGTGAGGCAATGGAAAAGGGTCCTTGGGGCAAGATTTTTTTAGATCCGTGAAGTCTATGTAGCCCTCCATTTGTTGTTTTTCTTCCGGACCACGATGACGTTTGCTAGCCAATCCGGGTAATGGACCTCTCTAATGAACCCAGCCGCCAGGAGGTTCTTGACTTCATCGTTGATGATTTGGTCTTGTTCAGGCGCGAACTTCCTCCTTTTTTGCTTTACTGCCGGGTATGAGGGATCCCCTTGCAGCTTGTGGACTATGTCTTCTGGGTCTATTCTTGGCATCTCCACGTGGGACCAGGCGAAGCAGTCTGTGTTTGATCTAAGAAAGTCTATCAGGCTTTGACGTATGCCTTCCTGTAATCTTGCCCCTATTCTGAGGTTTCTTCCTTGTTCTCCGGGTACCAGAGGGATGTCGTCCAGCTGTTCCACTTCCGGCTCTTCAGTATGCAATGCGAGAAGTGGCTTCTGTAATTGTTATAACGGAGTCATCTTTCCCTTCAAGGTGGTCTGGTAGCATGATCGAGCGTTTTCTTGCTCACCCTTAATCTCTTTGATTCCCCATGGGGTTGGAAACTTGAGTACTTGGTGTAAGGTTGATAGCATTGCTCGNTAAGTCACTGCTCGCATCTCGTGTATCCAGGGTCTGCCCATGATCATGTTGTAGGCGGAGGGACAATCTATGACAGAAAACTTAGTGGATAAGTTGATTCCCCCAACGCAAACCGGAAGTGCTATTTTCTCCAATGGTCTGCGTGGTCCTCTTGATCAAGGCTTCCTAGGTCAGACCCAGGTCCGTGTATGCTCCCAGGAAAAGTACGTTTGTGGAGCTTCCATTGTCGATGGGTACTCTCTTCACCAAACAATTCGCCACCGATAAGGAGACAACTAATGCGTCATGATGTGGTGTCAGGATTCCATCTTGTCCCCCAGCCGTGAAACTTATGACTTACTGGTTGAGGTTCTGGCGCTTGACTTCTGGGGTGCTATAATTGTTTTGAGCAAGCCTTGTGCTTTTCTTGGCAGCGGCGTGTGTGATACCACTTATCTCTGATCCCCCGGATACGACACTGATCACCCTATCGTGCCTCGGGGAATCAGGTGCTTGACGGCCGGCTAGGACTCCTTCTTCCTTGTTACCCAGCATCTCCTTAGCCTTGTTGGAAAGGAATTCTCGTAGGTATCCCTTCTTAAGCTGCTCGTTGACTTATATTCTTAAGGATATACAATCCTCTATTCTGTGACTGTGGTCATTGTGGAAGTCGCACCATTTTTTTGGATTCCGGTGGTTGTCAGGTGATCTCATCTTCTGGGGCCATTTGACTTGGCCTCCCATCTCTTTCAAGACTCCTACCAGCTCNTGGATATGTCTGGTCAGGTATGGACCGGTGGGAATCTATTGACGTCCAGCTTGCTCAGAGGTTTGTGTCCTTTGGCTCCCTTCTGTCCATAGTCTCTGGTAGGTCTTTGGTAGGGCTTGTCATCCCTGGCCGTCTTCTTGGTCCTCTTGACCCGAGATTCTTGCCTAGCAAGCACATCTTCTTCCCACTTGATCAGCGCCCAGACCCTAGAGAGCACATCCTCCATCGTTCTACATTGATACTTGGTGAGCTCCTTGTATAGGTCACCATCAGGCAGGAGTCCCCTCTTGAAGGCAGAAATCGCGGTAGCAACACTGCAGTTCGGGATGGTAACTTCTGATTGTTGAAGCGGTGAAGGTAGCTCCTGAGCGGCTCTGCCTTACGCTGCCTGATCTCATGAAGGTCATAAGAGGACTTGGGAGTCACTCTACTGCTGGCAAATTGCTCCATAATCAGATCAGTCAGGTGAGCAAAGGACCTTATAGTTCCGGTTGGAATTGATATGAACCATTGCAAGGTGGCCCTTGTCAGGCTAGATCAAAACCCCCCTTGCACATGGCGGCTTCCTTATGCAACTTTTGAATTGCCAGAGTAAGCATCTTCTGCTTGTACTGTGCAATGTGATTGTCCAGGTCAGAAGTCCCGTCGTACGGCCTGACGAATGGGAAGGTAAACTTCTTGGGCATATCGGTGATGGCAATCTCCTCTGAGAAGGGAGTGTCCGTATAGGAGCTCAGGGAACGTTTCCTCAAGGGAGGTGAGAAACCCGGAAGTCGCTCGATCACTGACTAAAACGCCTCAAATTTGCTGGAGAACATCTGCTCCAGTCGTCTGGCTTTCATCAGAGAGTGGGGCGAGGCCTGCAGCTCTTTTGTATCCATCAGGGTGTTCTTTCTCTTGATCAAGGTTTTGGTCATCTTGGGTCCCGCGGCTGCTGGATTTTCTCCCTCTTCTAGGTTATTGGTATGAGAAGTTTCCAGAGTTTGCATCTGGGGTACCTGGACCCTGAACTAGTGATTTGTGGCTTGATTCGCCGTCAGAGCCGAGTTTGCCTCTCTAAGGGTCTCGTTCTCCAACTCTAGCTGCTGCAGGCGCTGCGTGTTCTCTTGGAGCGTTTTGGCATGAGCCTCCATCTGCTGCGTCAAGGTCTGAAGCTCTGCAGCTGTTGCGTTAGATCCAGTCAGAGTCTGATCTCTTCGAAGTTGCTCCATCTCTCCTAGTCTCTTTTTCAAAGTCTATAGTTGAGATCGCATCTCATTGTAGGTGAGCTCTTCTCGTGCTAGTGTGATGTTTGCTGATTCATGATTGTCTCCAACCATCGTCACGTAGTTATTCTTTGAAAGCTCCCCTCCTTCTAGCGCCAACTGTTATGGGTTATTTTGGTCGTTCTTTGTAGCACTATGGAAGCTGGAGGTCAATGAATGTTTTGCAAAGGGTTTTGAATGTTTGAGACCGAGAGATGGCAAAGAATTGGTTGTGTATTGATTTGTGGCTTAGGGTTTTTTGTGCGTGCACGTTTTCCCTTTAAGCTCGGTATTTATACATGAGTTTCATGATTATCCCTCTAAGAATCGGATATATCATGATTATCTGTAGAATATATGCATATTTATCTAAAATACATGTCAATATCTACTAGTTGGAATAGCGAAAATAAAGGAGAGGCGGTGGTCGACTGGCTTCCGACTTCCGGCTATGCTTGGTCGTCTGACTTCCGGCTTCCGACTATAGGACGTCGTCTAGCTTCCTGCTTATGGGCATTCCCCTGCTTTGGGGTCATACTGCTATACTCCATCTAAGTGTGGGGAATTACCTTGACCTAAATTACTCCCAACACTAGGAAAGAATCTCGGGTCATGAGGATCAAGAAGACGACCAGAGATGACAAGCCCTACCAAAGACCTCTCAGAGACGATGGACAGAAGGTAGCCAAAGGACACAAATCTCTAGGTACGCCAGACGTCAATAGATTCCCACTAGTTCATACTTGGTCGGACGTTCATCAACCTACGAGGTGTTTTGCTAGGCAACCCGACACTCGACTCGATGCCAGAAGATAAGCTTAATGAAGGATATGCAGTGAGTCATGCTTTAGTCTCTCAAGAACCTATAGACCAACGCGAACTAACTTGCAAATTAGCATCTAAAGGTCTAGATCGTAATCATAAATGCTCTGACGCAATCTATGATATCATGACTCTTAAAGAGAATGTGGACATATACTGAAGATTGTAACGAAAGATATAAAGAACTGCACTTCTTTATTGATTAAGAAACTCTCTCAAAACTTAACCAAAACTCTCTCGTCTTTGAAACAATTCTCCAAAAACCTTATTTAAAGACTATGCTATCTCCTTAATCTATTAGGATTTCTCTATCTCTAATCCTACTTTTATTTTGTATTTATCTTTAATAACTAGCTCTTATTAAAGATATTTTACAGCTTAAATAATCGGAATTATCCAACATTTACCCCCGTAATCCCGACATGAATTCCGGGACGAATGATCTCGATAACACCCAACTTGTCTCGCATTTCTTTGAAATTCAATCTTCCCAATGGCGTTGTGAGTATGTCCACCTTTTGTTCTTCCCAAGCTACATGCTCAACTTCGATTTGATTATTCTCCGTGCATTCTCGAATGAAATGATATTTTGAGAGAATGTGTTTGCTTCTACCATGGAAAACTGGATTCTTTGTGAGTGCAATAGCTGACTTGTTGTCGATCCTTAGCTTGATCTTTTTATCTTCATTCACGATTTCTTTCATTAATTACTTAAGCCATATTGCTTGTTTTGGAGCTTCAGTAGCTGCCATGAACTCAGCCTCACAAGAAGACAATGCAACCGTGTGTTTCTTATGTGCAGCCCAAGTGATCGGAGAATGACCAAGGTAAAATATGTTCCCTGACGTACTTCTTCCATCATCTACGTCGATATTATGGCTGTTGTCACTGTATCCTACGATTGTACTCATTCTGTTTTTCTTAAAGTGCAAACCAAAGTTAGTTGTTCCTTTAACGTACCTTAAGACATGTTTGAGTGCCTTTCCATGAGACTCTCTTGGGCTCTGCATATAGCGACCTAACACGCCAACTGCATATGTTAGATTCGGTCGCGTGTGGATCAAGTATCTTAAACATCCAATCGCTCGTCTATACTTCGTGGCGTTAATTTCTGGCTCGTGTTCCGCCTTTGACAGCTTCAAGTTAATCTCCATTGGCGTTTGTGCCGCATTACATGCATCCATACCAGTGTCTTTAAGAATTCCTTTAGCATTTCCTTCTTGCTTTATCTTTATTCCATCATCACCTTGACAAACTTCAATCCCAAGATAATATGTCAACAATCCCAAATCAGACATTTCAAACTTCTTAGACATATCATTCTTGAACCATGTTATCACTCTTTGTGACGTCCCGGTAACAAATAAATCATCGACGTAGATAGCTACAATAAGGGTCTCGTTTTTCTCTTTCTTTATATAAATTGTGGACTCCTTCACACATCTCTTAAAGTTCATCTCTCTTGGTACCTGATCAAGTTTCACATTCCAAGCTCTTGGTGCTTGTCGAAGACCATACAGAGCTTTGCGTAATCTATATACTTTGTTCTCTCCCCCTTTCTTGACAAAGCCTTCAGGTTGACATACATATACTTCCTCACTAAGATCACCGTTCAAGAATGTCGTTTTAACATCTAGATGATGAATCTCCTAAGTGTTTGAAGCTGCGAGAGCTATAAGTAATCAAATAGTCTCAAGTCGTGCTACTGGAGCAAAAAATTCTTCATAATCTATACCTTGTTGTTGCGCATAGCCTTTTGCTACGAGTCTTGCTTTGTATTTATTTAAGGAACCGTCTGCATTCCTCTTAATCTTGTATATCCACTTTTAGCCAATAGGTTTGCATCCATCAGGTTTTTCAACTAGCTCCCACGTGTTGCTCTTAATAATCGACTCGATTTCTGCCGTCATTGCGTCAATCCATTCTTGTAGTTCTTTTGCCTCTACGTAAGACTCTGGCTCACCATCGATTATCACCAAAAGCTTTTCACCTTCAAGTTCAACTAATAGAACAAAGTTATCGAGATACCTTGGTTTGTGAATAGCACGACCATATCGTGAAACAGGATCAGGTAAAAGATGTTCTTCAGCTTGGACGTGGTCATGCCCATCGTCATGTGCTTCAGCCTGGCCGTGATCATGCCCGTCATCGTGACCATTGTCGTGATCACTCATATCATCATGCTGCTTTGTTTCCGGAATTGGCTGCTCTGTTTTCGGGTTGTTAAGATCAGGGTTTTCATCAAGATCATCTTGTATTTCACCTTCTCCTCCTCCAAGATTCTCTTGATGAATCACAAACCTGCCAGGTTCACCATCAGTCTCTTTCGGTGATGCCTAGTCCCATGTTTGTCCTTTATCAAACAATACATCTCTGCTCACCATCACTCTTCTTGTGCTTGGGTCGTAAAGCCGGTAGGCTTTGGAACCAGCTTCTGAACCCAGATATACCACCATTCTAGACCTATCATCGAGCTTCTTCAAGTATGGTCCCAAGAGTTAAGCATAACCAACACATCCAAATATCCTTAAGTGCTCAATGTTTGGTTTTCTTCCCATGAATATTTCGAATGGTGTCATTCCCTTTAAAGCTTTCGTAGGGATCCGGTTAATTAAATATGTAGAGTGGCGAACACCTTCCCCCCAAAATTCATTTGGGATATTCATTCCCTTTAGAAAGCTTCTTGTCATTTCCATAAGAGTTCGATTTCGCCTTTCTACTACACCATTTTGTTGCGGTGTGTATGGTGCGGTTAAGTGTCTTGTAATACCATTCTCTTCACAAAATATATTGAACTCCGTGGAAGTGAACTCACCTCCTCTGTCGGTATGAAAGGTTTTAATCTTTAGAGTTGTTTGCTTCTCCACAAAGTCTTTAAATCGCTTGAATTGCTCAAATGTTTCCCTCTTCTCTTTCAACAAGAATGTCCACATGTATCTAGAATTTTCATCTATTAACACGAGAACATACCGATTATTGGCTGGAGTTGGTGGAGAAATTGGGCCACATAAATCGCCATGTATGAGCTCTAAAGCTTGTTGTGCACGGTACATTGCTCTAAGTGGAAACAAAGACCTTGCGTGTTTACCAACTATACACGTTCTGCACAGGTATTTTTCTTGTTGCAGCTTTGGTAAACCAATCACCATCTCCTTTTTGGCCATGTTTTCGATCACTCCAACACTAACATGTCCCAACCGTGAGTGCCAAAGCTTATTGGTGCTTTCTCCTTTCATGAACAAACACTTAGGATAGCTTACTTCAATTGTTGTCTTGTACAAGCGGTTTTGTGATCGAGTCATAGTCACAAGAAGTCTTCCTCTTGGATCTTTAAGATGTAGCTTATCTCCTTTCATCTTGACCTCACACCCATTTTTCGTAGCTTTCCCAGGACTTAAGATATTGTGCTTTAGATCCGGGATGTAATAGATTTCTCTAAGCTCTCTTTTCTCGCTTGTTTTTCCAATTAGCACAATCGAGCCTTTCCCAACTATATCAATGTATGAGCAATCACCAAACTTCACTCTGCCTCTTACGGTTTTGTCTAGCTTTAAGAAAAATCCCATGTCTCATGTCATATGGTTATTAGCTCCGTTATCAAGGTACCACAGTGGTTTCGATTCATCTTTGTTTTCCTCATAGTTTTTCAGGAAGACTTTGTCTTCATTCAAAAAAGAGTCTCGTGAACATAGAGAGCTTCTTCCTCTGCTTCTTCATCTTCTTCTTTATGCTCATTCATATTCACTTCTTGGTTATCTCTAGGTCTATCAGGACATGCTAAGACAAAATGACCAGGCTTGTCACATTTCTAGCATATCACTTTCGATCTGTCTCTTCTTCCCTTTCCATTATAGCTTCTCGTATCATCCTCTTGGTCTCGACCATTGAATCTGCCGCGACCTCTTCCACAGTTTCGTCCACCTCTCATACCACGACCATAGCCTCCTCGACCATAATATTATTTGTGAACATCAGCTTCCCTTGTTCCTCTGTGTGTCTGCGCTTTCTATTTATGCGTTCTTCAAACGTTTTTATCCTACCAACAATGTCTTCAAAAGGTGTTACTTTAAGGTCCAAAATTTGTTCTAAGGAAGCAACTATATGAATGAATTTGTCTGGTAATCCATTAAGAAACTTCTTAACCAGCTTTGTTTCATTAATAGATTCTCCCAGCGAGGCAGACTTTGCCGCAATCCCAGATATTTTCCCAGCAAACTCTTCTACTGTATCAGTTTCATTCATCGTCAGCCTCTCAAGCTCTGCGGTTAGAGTTTGCAGCCTAGCTTCCTTTACGCGTTTTGCCCCTTGATTTCGTGATTTTATTGCTTCCCACAGGCCTTTTGCAGTGTTATGTTCTCCTATTTGTAGGATCAAAGTATCTGGAATCGATTGAAACACAAGAGCTGTTGCTGCAACGTTTTTCTTTCGATCTGCGGTTCCTGGTTCTATTGCATCCCATACTTCGCTAATCTCTAGTATGACTTTCATTCTTATCGACCAAACCGTGTAGTTTGTCGAAGTCAACATAGGACACTGGATCGATGGCACTCCATAGTCCTTCCGAGGTATACCAGCTGCTGCATCTCCCATTTTCTGTCACTTGATGAAGAGACTTTCAAAAAAAGAAGAGAGTCTCCTCCTCTGTTTTCTTTTGTATGTCTTCTGTTTTGTGTTTACTGTCTTTAACAATCTCGGAGTATGAGATTGTTATATTCAGCTCACGCAACAGAGAACAAACACAAGACCTTCTTCGACTTTGAGATTGAAACATGCTGGGGTCAAAAACAGTCCCGACGAAATCGATGTCTGAAAGGGGTCTCGGAAACAATGTTTCCTCCTTTGGAGATGGGAATCGTAAGGAAATCTGAAAGCTCCGAGATTCCCATCGTTCAGGCNCCGAGTACCAAGGCTAGCGTCGACGGTCCTCAGATAGACTTCCACACAACTATACGATACGTCCTCCGGAGCGATGCAAAACCACTAAAAGAATTAAAGAACCGCGTCGCTTCACAGGAATTTGTAAAATGCCAATTAACGCCAGACCTACGAACGAGTCTTGAAACCGATTGAC